>JAECUM010038724.1:0-34192 GCA_016617855.1 Megalonaias nervosa | reverse complement strand
GGTATTGATGAACAACATATCATCCTGCATGGTAGTTTCATCCATATTTCTCCATTAATTATTTGTCACAGTTTTATCATAGAAACTGATCTGTTTAAGCAGGCGGTAAAATGTCAAGAATTCGGTCTATCTTTTCCACATTCATAGACTAACTAAAAACAAGATATGCTATTCTAGAAAACACTTTAACAACAGTACCATCTAGAGAAAATAGTGTCACCTGTGGAGCATTCTGAATAATTTCTATTCAAGTGTTTGTTTTTTGTGAATGAAACAAGACCATCATATCTGATTTCTTGTTAGCAATTTCCATCGATATCTTGTTTTAATAAAATTAAATACTTTGGTAAGATGTACCAGTATAGACTCAAAATTTTGGAGGCTGGCATTGTCCTAGACTGTACAAACTCAAACATCTCTCTCTCTCTCTCTCTCTCTCTCTCTCTCTCTCTCTCTCTCTCTCTGACACAGAAAACACAGGAAGACATGAGGAAATTAATTATTGATGAACAGGCAAACTGGGCTTAAAATTGACTATTAGTATACACTATTGCGGGCAAATTTTCTGCATACAAAATTTATAGATTTGTTCCTTATTTTATAGAAGTTACCTTCATATTTTAACTAAGTTGATACATAGGGTTAATATTAGACTTTTCAACCAGGATAAATATGGTACTCATTTAAATGATTATAAAATCCTGTATTAGGATGCCCATATTATAGATAGTTGAACCAACAGATTGATATATCTGGTTAGACTATTTTATCGAGTGTCACGTGATTAAGCACACATCAATAGTTTTCAATGGCAAGAGCCATTATCTCAAACGTGCTACATTCCAAACATTCCCCCAGTAGGCACAAGTAAGCAACTGCATCTGATTAAAACAGAAATATATGAGCAGTAAAGTCACAACGGGCTTTCAGCTTTAAATAAGCAAGTACAACAAAATGTGTTAAATCAGGATTATATCTGCAGACCTGCAACCCTCTCAAGATCTCAGTAAGGGAGTCGATATTTTTACATAAATCGGATCAAGTTTCAGTAAGGTGTAATACAATATCATGTACTGATTTTGTCAAGCTGGACACATGTATTTTAAAGTTCTGAAGTGTGCTCCGAGTCTGGTACAGAGATGATAAACGTTATATTGAGCGTAAAAGGTTTGTCTAGTGCACCGAGACTTTAATTACCTCCAGTACAGTTTCATAAACTCTAGATCCAAACTAAGTGGAGCTCAACGGCTTGTTGCTATGTATCCACTACTTGATGTTATATTTGGCATTTCTTATTTATTTCAATTTCACGTGATGATGGCAATCATCTCAACTGCCATGAATCTTATACATATAAACACCTGTCAACTAAATGTAATTGTTGCCTTTCCTGCCTTTTCCCAAGAATTCTAAATATTCCTTTTTAATATTCTCTACCGACCATTTGAACATTTTAAGAGGCGTGTTCTTCCTTATGTTTTCAACGTGTAACCTTTACTGGATGCCATGTTTTAGAAAATTATATAAGCAACATCTAGATTGATCCAATCCTGCACATTCACACTAAGTTACAACTGATGTGATCATTTGTGAACCTTGACCTGTTTCAAACCACAATGGCCATGGATACTGTATCTAAGGGTACTGTTACGTATATGTAATTAAATTATTCGTGTGTTTGTTTTAAATTTCCTTTAATTTTATTTTTGTTTCATTATATTTTATTGTGATGATAATTTTTTACTGGATTTGACATTTTTCCCAGTAAATTCAGCTGAGTTCTTTTAGCCTGATTAGAACGCAAAAGTATTGCTTCATTGTATTTTTAGCTGGCCTTGGTTCAAAATTTGGTAAACACTGAGTGAAAATCATTGGTCGTAATCAAGGTCATACTTCGCCTACGTGTTAGTCTGAATAAACAACGTTTCATTTTTAAATTCTTTTCCAGTGTCGGAATTAATGATTCTTAGCTAAGGCTATAGTGGTCTACATACTAATTGACTTGTAGTAAGTGACCCATCACGCGGGTCTGAAATTGCGTTTTCTAGTTGGGTTTAATACTTATATCTCTGTGAATTTTACTCAGTTGTAAATAATACCTTGAGGCTGAAATGTATTCCTGTTGTTGTCATTTGAATTGATTTTTTTTTTTAAATTTAAAATAATTTATTCACCCTGGAAAATACTCTTCTTCATTGAAATTCTTGGACAAAGACATTTAATTAAAACATTATTCGGAATTCTAAAGCCGGAATTATATTCTTGGTGACTCAACAAGGAACTGTTGACACATCAGCACAAACTGGTTATAGAGGACGTCATCGCCTTCCATCTTGGAACTTCATCGAGATTCGAACTTGGATTCAATTAGAACTTTTGAGTGATAGGACTTATATTTTTGAATCCTAGGATTAATTTTTGGATTAGATTCACAAGCCGTAAGTCCTTTTCATACGTTTACATAGTTTTCTAGGGAAATACATTATTTTGTTAAAATTTACAAAGCTTGTTGACTTCACTCTTTTCTTTTGTTACTTTTGTATGAGCCTACACGTAACAGTACAAGGGACGGTTTTATATACAAATTTGATGCTACATCTACCTGCCTAATTTAAAAGTTCATAAAATACAAAATACACAAGTGAGGTCAAAAAGGTCCACAGTTTGGGATAAATATAATAAATGAATATAATAAATCAAAGCATAAGAGTATTATTCACCTGACCTGGGTAGTGAATGGCAATACGTAGCAAAAAAGGTTTATTTACCCCACCCACCCCAAACTTATACCTGCATGTTTCACATCCAAAAGTAATTTTTATTATACCAAGTGATCCTAACATTGAAAATACAAGCCCTTAAAAATTATATCCAACATTAAATATTTCTTGTTTTTGTTTACCCTTATAGCATCAGGACGTTACCAAAATTCCTCCACAATGCTGCTTGAATGTGAAAAAGGGATTCTGGAGTTATATTATGTTTTGAGTGAATGAAAGAAATACTGTTTGTTGTCAAAGATGGAACTGAAACAATTGTCTAAAATGTTTCAACTTTACTGAAAAAGCCTACATAAAATTCAGTAAATAATGTGGTTAAGAAGTAATTTTTGCCTGATAGAAAAAAACCCAAAGAATAGTTGATAACATTCCATTATTGAACTGGAGGTGCTAATCGCATCAGTAATTGTGTGTGTGTGAGTAGGTGGGTGCGTACTTGGAAGGGCTAAATTACGACATCTATCTAATTTGGAGACAAATTACAGTTTAATAACAAAGATTAGTACTTGTTGGAACATCCCTATATTGCTTTGAAGGACCGTGCTAATCTGACATATAAATAAATCCAAAATAAATGACCAGTCCAACTACATACGAGTTAACAGAGAAACATCTCAGAAGCCCATTCACATACAACTTGACTTTCCTGATTTCTACAGTTGACGAAATGATTGTAAATATTAGGATGAGATATAGGTGAAATTTTAAAAGTGGAGAATTCAGTCCAAAGTAGGAATCATTTCATGCTTCGCTTCTAATAAGTACATACCACAAACGACAACTCCCGCAGAAGCTAAATCTGTCCCTCAAAGTCAGCCACTTGTGCACTTAGATCTGGAGGAATATTTGGACGAGGTTCCAGATGGTGATTCTATTAGCATTACTGACCAATTAATCGCAATATTTTACTATGCAAATTTAGACCTGCAAAAAGAAACAAAACGAGTGATAACGATGCACTTTAAATACTGAATGAAAACATAAGAATTTTAGAAGTAAATCTGTGTTATTAACTCCAACAAACTTTCTGAACGAATTAGAATGTTTTAATGACATGATGGTGGAAATATGTTTTACCCATTGTGAAGAACCATAAAGACAAGGCATGTACCTGCAGCTGATAAAGGCAGAATAAATCTGATTTTGGTCAGGAGATTCGGCATGCCAAGACGAAAAAATGATTTGCTGTTTGGACAGCTAACATTCTAACTACCAAACGAGGAAGTCCAGTTTTTGGTACAAAGAAACATTGGTTAACCAGCCAAAAGAAACAAAAGTAACAGGAGACTATATGCGAGTTCATTTTACATTACTGCACAATCATGAACATGCAATACATATACATATTGCAGAAATTCAAAAGAATATTTACCTCACAGGATATAATTTGGCTCAACCATCATGGTGGCACTCTACAATTTTGTATTTTGCATAGGGTTAGAATTTTAAAGAAAAAGACTTCCTCCAGGTTTCCTCACTAGTTATACTTGCTATTTAAAAAAGACCTTGTATATCTTAGGTGTTGTTCAAAGAACCTTTAATTCCCTTTATTTTGGAGTATGATTGATGGGTGTAATTTGGGTTATAGAGTATACAGCTTGGCCATACTCCAGATGTGCACCTTTCAAAACGTGCTAGCTCCACTTGGTCATTTTCACTTCCTGAACTTCAGAGGTAAATTGTAAAAAAGAGAGCCGATAACTTTTTTTTACATTTTATATATTTGGTAATTCATTCATTGCACTTTCAGAAGCTGGTATTGTCTAGTCTGGCAAAATTCATTTTCCCTATTTTAAAAGCTACTAAGGATAGTGTACTTTAGACAAATTCAGGCTGATTTTTGGAGCACAAGGGAGCAGTCATTTTAGTTAGCAGTGTGCTAAGATCATTTACAATTTCCAAAAGTACAATATCTAAAGAAATGTCAGCCACATTACATGAAAGTAGCATAGAGGTATGCCAACATTCTCTCCACTGTGCATGTTTTAAATGCAAACAACTTCACCATACATACGTCACTCTCTCAAAAGTACATACTAACTGGTAAGCGCCCCCTATTTCCAACACATTCTCCATTTATTTGTAAGCTTTTCCCCTTTCGGTGACTGGCCCTAACATTGTCAAGATATGCATAACATTTATACATTTCTTTTATTGCTTGAATGGGGTATATTAACCTTTGATTGGGGTCGTCAAGGTAGAAGCTAAGACAGTTTGCTAAAACTTTTATTTTCTCCCAGAAAATGCCAAATACATCACTATTTGAAAGAATGTTCTATTGGTAGTATTCATCATTCATAACAGTGTGTTTATTAATGATTTATCAATATCTTCAAGATGAACACTGTGGCAGCTCTATAGGATGTCCGAGTAGAACCATTTTCATTTAAGAGCGTCATCACCAGATGCAAGGTATCCCAGAGGGACAACGTGAAACGTTTGATACATTATTGAAGTTGGACATTATACGGCACAATCCTGTACAATAACATGAGTCTCTCAAAGCTTTTCTATCCAAAAAAAAAGAGTTTATAAGAATTCAATACAAGACCGTTTCTTCTTTTTAACTGCGTAGTTTTCAAACAACATCTGATATTCCTTGGTGATACTATTTTCAAGTTAGCCAATGTGACAGCTATAATGGACGCAAGATCGGCACCATTTTCATGTAGGGCAAACTAGACACCGTCGGAAGACTTTTGAGGAAAAAACAGTAATGGTACAATTAATGCACATCCATTTAGAAGAATTAGTGGAAAGATTTTAAATACACTGTGGCAGCCACATTTTAGAGTAGATCAGCGTCATTTCCATTTAGAGACAACTTGATATCATAAGACTGGTATACAAAGTTTTAGAAGTCGTCTGCTTCTGAGATAAAATGTGATGTTTATTATGGATTTTGATGTGCTGAATTCAAATATGACAATTAAAAGAACTGATTTGCTAGTGTTTCCAAGATATTTTTTTACGTCTTTGTATATTGTGTAGATAGTAGAGTTTTAATCATTATTTGTAAATCTAGGTCTTTTAATGCGTTTATGGTTGCTTTGCATGATAATGTTTCACCTATCCTGTTTATGTAACACCTTAAAAACAGCAAAAGGGTTAAATAAATAAAATTTATAATGAACCAAAAGGCAAAAAACTATTATGCATATATAAACACATAGTTTAGTCCTTATTCAGTGTCTACTCGGCGCTTCTTGGCTTGTCTCATTCATTGGTATTCATCAAATGGAGTATCTCTTGTCACTGTCCTGCAATAGTCTGCAAGCATTGATGATAGAGTTTCTCAATTGTTGCAATGTCCTGGTGAAATCGCTTGCCGAGCTATTCGCTCACTGCTCCGCAGTTCGGTGGGAAAAAAATCAAGATGAGAGTGCAAAAAATGTATCTTTAGTGACATATTGCAACCAAGGCTTTTGAATGCCTTGAGAAGGTTTTCCAACAACTCCCTGTAGTTGTCTGCCTTGTTGTTTCCGAGAAAATGTGTTGCCACTAACTGGAAGGCTTTCCATGCCTTCTTTTCCTTGTAACGCAGTGCACGGTCAAATGCGTCATCTTAAAGAAGTTCACGAATCTGAGGACCAACAAAGACACATTCCTTTTATCTTAGCTTCACTTAACCTTGGAAAATTTCTACGGCGGTACTTGAAAGCTGCTTGTGTTTTGTCCATGGCCTTGACAAAGTTCTTCATCAGACCCAGCTTGATGTGCTAGGGTGGTAACAAATCTTCCTTGATTCAACAAGTGGTGGATGTTGAACACTTTTCCTCCCAGGCTCCAATGACTGTCGATGTGGCCAATCTCTCTTGATGTAGCGGGAATCTCTCGCACGACTATCCCATTCGCAGAGAAAACAGCAGTACTTTGTGTATCCAGTATATAGACCAAGCAAAAGAGCAAGAACCTTCAAATCACCTCAAAGCTGCCACTGATGTTGATCATAGTTTATGCACCTCAAAAGTTGTTTCCTGTTTTCATAGGTTTCCTTCATATGGACTGCATGACCAACTGGAATTGATGGAAAAACATTGCCATTATACGGTAAAACAGATTTAAGACTCGTCTTTGATGAATCAATGAAAAGTCTCCACTCATCTGGATCATGAACGCTGATGACGGCTGGCAATATGACCGTTCGTTCAGGAGGAACAACAATGATACATTTTGCAAGGTGGCCATATTTGACATCAGATCGGAACCATCTTCAATGAGGACTAACCATTAATCATCAGACAACTTTCAGTTATAAATTGCTTGTATGACATCCATCCTGGAATAGCAAAACATACTTTCTATGATGATGGCCATATTGGATGTCTGGGAAGTACAATTTTTTGTTTAAGACCAACTAGATTATGGGATGAATGTGTGTGTACAAAGTTTTGTGGAAATCTAAATACTTTAGGAGGAATAACAATAACAAACTGGTTCTATCTTACGGATGGACTTGGATGATGGATTTCGGATGACAGACAATCTCATAAGCTGTTGTCGTCTGTATTTTATGATGCATTGGATAAGAATGCCCAAATAGTGTATAGAAAATTAAGACAATAAAAATGCAAAACCCATAATATTACCAGAGGATGATGGGATTTCAACTCAGCATACATGTTACATTTGTGAGAGAGAAATAACTCCAAACAAAAGATCCACTTAACAGGTATATGGCCCAGCACATAATGGATGTATTTTATGCTTTAAATATAAAAAATATACCAATGTTTCTCTAAGGGTCTGACACTCTACTGTCTGAAAGGAATTTCCAAAAATTTGACATTTGTTTGTTTCCTTTTTAACTGTTTAATTTTGAAACTATCACTGATATTTTTGAGGAATAAGATCTTCATTTAGCGACCGAGGTATGCATACAGGATGTAAGATCAGCAGAAATTTCATTTACAATGAACTAGACACCACTAGAAGACTTTGAGTGAAACTCCACGCCAATACCAATTTAGGGAAATTAACGACAAGATTTTCGATATATACAATGCGACAACCATACTGCATGTTTGCTGGATATAATATTCATTTAGTACTAACTAGTGATCACAAGAAATCACCTAGTTATGAAAAGAAATCTTTTATTGAAAACCCTATGTTGAGATTTTGAAGACGTCCACCATGATAGCTATATTAGATACAAGATCGGCACAATTTTTGTTCAAGGCCAACTATACACGATAAAAGGTTTTCAAGTGAAAATAACATTCTATGTCTTTTGTATGAGACATATCGATAAGATTTTCTATATGGCTGCCGTAAATTCAGGATATCAGTTCATAAACCTTGCATTTATTAACAATTAGATAGCATATGAAGATTTTTGTTGAAACCGCATGTCGATATGACTTTCCATTCAGGAGGAGCAGCGACAACATTTTAAGATACGTGCCATGGTGGTCGCATTGGATGTTACATTAGCAACATTTTCACTTAGGACAGGCTAGGCCTCATAACAACGTCTTTTAGTGACAAATCCCATGCTGATGTGACCATTCGTTTACAAAGACTAGTGATAACAATATTTTCAAGATGAACACTGTGGCAGCTATATAGGATGTCCGAGTAGAACCATTTTCATTTAAGACCAACTACGCATAAGAAGAAGTGTTCTAGTGAATACCCGATATTAATATGACTTCCACTCCGAAGTAGTGATAGAATTTTTAAGACGGCTGCCATGGTGGCCATATTGGGTATCAAATCGGCACTATTTTTACTTATATACAACTTGACATCATAAGAAGTCTTTAGGTAAAAAAAGATTGCTAGGATTGCCATCCACTGTGGAGGTGCAGTGATAGCAATATTGTTAAGAAGGCTGCTGTGGCAACCGAATCGGATGTTTGAGGGGCACCATTTTAATTGAGAACCAGCAAGAGCTTTGTATGAATCTGTGAGTAAAGTTTCATGGCAATACTCCGCATAGTTTAGCAATAGCAATAACAAATTTGCGCTAAGGTCAAATAGAAATAATATGTGTGGTTCTGGTTAGCCAACCAATTCTATATATCCTGCCGACCCTATAAAAGAAAATGTGAAAAAGACACCCTCATCCCCCAATTAAACATCTTCCCCTAATTCAACCCCAAAAAAAATCAGGAGGAAAAAAAAAACAACAAATGGAAGTAATTATGATCACAGTTAAATTCAGAATGCTTTTTCCGGTTTACCTTCGTTTACATCAATTAGGTCTGTGCCAAGAAATGTTTGTACTGACTTTCTAAAGCCATACAATTTTTTTTCAATGTAACCATAAAAACTCAATTTTTATTTGGCCTAATAGATGATGGGACAATGGAAAACCTACCAAATCATACGTACTACATAATAATGACATGTATTCATAATCAACATCGCTTCCCTTAACGCCCCATATAAAAGCATGATTGGTTTGCAATTATTATTGATTTCCTTGAAGCCTTGTTTAAAATCATCGCTGATTTGCAATTACTCTTTTCCTTGAAACCTAACACAAAAACACAGTTGCTTTACAATTAATGTTTAGAAGACATTGAGGAATATATTTCAATTTAGGAACCTGCAGTAGTGACAGAATGGCAATATTTTCAGCAAAAGAATGCACGTTTCCGTCTATAATTTTGATGCATGCAAAAAAAAGTATTTAGTTTCCCATGTGAGTATTTAAAGTAACATGTATGCTATCACAACAGAACCTTGTCAAATGAATCCGGGGTCATTACAATGGCTACTAATTTGTATAAAATAGAATTTTTTGGTGTTTCTCAAATGATTACTCAACGTAATTGAAAGTGGTCACATAAAGTCGGCACCATTTGTCTTTCTTAGATTAGTAGGCATGTCTGGTAATATATACTAGTAAACTTTTAGAGTTTGACCAATATGTCTCGGTCGCCTGGGAAAGGTTGAAAACCCATATAATAATAGTCATTGATATTATCTCATACAAACACCAGTAACTAATTCTTTTGTTGTTATAATAACCTGAACCAGATTATGGTCTGTATACAGAACAGTGTTTGAATATTACACTTTTTATAGCAATTCCAGTGGATCTACGGCTTATATTACAATGAGGAAAATATGAAGGACTATTGTGTTGTTTTTTATGTTGCTTTTGTTGCTCTATTTTACCAGTACATCAAATATCATTATATTTTTATTGATTTACTTAAAGACATTACCCCTAATGTTTATTAAAATATATTTATAAAAACACGGATCATCAAATGAAATTTAAAATATTTGCTATGTACTTTTTGCATCTCTACATAATTCGTAACAATAATTTAGCATTTTGCAACAAAAACTCGAATCAAGTTCTCAGTCCAGTAATGTCAGTCGAGTAGAGTAGGTTTTGACGTGTCAGAAAAATTAGTACTCTTTTTCGCGGATAAATATTTATAGCCTTGATAACTGTATCAGGTTTGGCATCGAACATTGAAATCTTATGTTTACTTGTTGGTTTTGTTTTTCTGTTACTTAGTTGAATACCATAGAGTTCTAACAAAAGAGAAAGAGACATATTGATACGCTAATTATCTTTCAGTACAAAAGTCCGAGTGACAGTAATAATGGAAGGAGACACATGTTAAAAGACGTTTCTAAATTGTTGTCATCCCTGATAAACATACGAAAATACATTAGTAAAAAATGATGACTGTTTTTAACTACACCGCAAAAATTATTTAAGCAAAGTACTATGTCAGAATGTAAATAACTTTATACTCAAAGAATGCCGAGTTAATTTTTTTTAAAGAAAATATCTGCACAGATCAAAGTTCTGTGTCTTATTTTTGTAAGTTCAAAAGCCAGTAAGACAACGGAATGTCTCATGGATGGCAGAGCGTCATCACCAGATGCAAGGTATCCCAGAGGGACAACGTGAAACGTTTGATACATTATTGAAGTTGGACATTATACGGCACAATCCTGTACAATAACATGAGTCTCTCAAAGCTTTTCTATCCAAAAAAAAAGAGTTTATAAGAATTCAATACAAGACCGTTTCTTCTTTTTAACTGCGTAGTTTTCAAACAACATCTGATATTCCTTGGTGATACTATTTTCAAGTTAGCCAATGTGACAGCCATAATGGACGCAAGATCGGCACCATTTTCATGTAGGGCAAACTAGACACCGTCGGAAGACTTTTGGTGAAAACCCAGTAATGGTACAATTAATGCACTTCCATTTAGAAGAATTCGTTAAAAAGTTTCAAATACACTGTGGTAGCCACATTTTAGAGTAGAGCAGCGTCATCTCCATTTAGAGACAACTAGATATCTTAAGACTGGTCTACAATTTTTTAGAAGTCGTCTGCTTCAGAGATACAATGTGATATTTATTATGGATTTTGATGTGCTGAATTCAAATATGACAATTAAAACAACTGATTGGCTACTGTTTCCAAGATATTTAAGTTTTACATTTTATGTCTATTTATATTGTGTAGTTGGTAGAGTTTTAATCATAAATTGTAAACCTAGGTCTTTTCATGTTTTATGGTTGCTTTACATGATAATATTTCACCTGTCCTGTCTATGTAACACTTTAAAAAACAGCAAAAGGGTTATGTAAATGAAATTTATTATGAAGCAAAAGGCAAAAACTATTATGTATATATAAGTACATAGTTTAGTCCTTATTCGGTGTCTACTCGGCGCTTCTTGGCTTGTCGGTTGTATTCATTCAATGGAGAATCTCTTGTCACTGTCCAGCAATAGTCTGCAAGCATCGATGGGCTCCATTTGCCCTGATAGCGTTTCCCCATTGTTGCAATGTCCTGGTGAAATCGCTAGCCGTGCTCATCGCTCACTGCTCCGCAGTTCGGTGGGAAAAAAATCAAGATGAGAGTGCAAAAAAATGTATCGTTAGTGACATGTTGCAACCAAGGCTTTTATATGCCTTGAGAAGGTTTTCCACTGTAGTTCTCTACCTTGTTGTTTCCGAGAAAATGTGTTGCCACTAACTGGAAAGCTTTCCATGCCTTCTTTTCCTTGTCACGCAGTGCACGGTCAAATGCGTCATCTTAAAGAAGTTCACGAATCTGAGGACCAACAAAGACACATTTCTTTATCTTAGGTTCACTTAACCTTGGAAAATTTCCACGGCGGTACTTGAAATCTGCTTATGTTTGTCCATGGCCTGGACAAATGTTCAAGTGATGATAGAAATCGGTTAGACCTTGCTACATTCTGTGTGATATGCTCGCAGTACATGGGCAAAATTGTTCACTATCAAGAATAAGGTCACGTGTCAGGTAGGATAAGGATATTTCCACTTGGTGTTCCGTATTGAATCAAACTATCTATCCATACTGATAGGAAATGTGAGAATATCTGGTTGTAATACAATTATTGCGGAGTGGTCTTAATTCGAGATTGTACAATATTGGAATAAAAAAGAAAAATACATATTCTTTAGATTTCCGATCACTATAGTGAGCTGGTCTTAATACATGAGTGATCGTGAGGAAGGGTTTTACCATATATAGTACTCAATATAGATGTATTTTAGAGTTTCTGCATTATTTGTCTTTAAGCTGTATTTCTTTTATTTTCAGAGTGAAACGAGAAACATCGACTTATTTCCGAAGTTCTGTGGCATTGGCACTACTCAATGAAAGTATACCATGCTGGACTGGATATCAAATATACTACAAATATTGGTTTGTGAAATTATGATGGAAACATTTGAACCAATTTATTAGCAAATTAGTGCATTTCAAAACAGTTAGTACTGTAGGTTTTGGTCTCCAAGCACCAACAGTAGACTGGTTCCTTGGATGTACAATAATTTAGTGCCGAGTTGTGCACACCAAGTCCAGAAATGTTGGTATTCCATGTCACGAAACGCCTCTGTAAGAATGAAATGTTATTTACATCATCTATTGTTCCATTTGTATGTCTTGCATGATTAACATGTGTTCGTGGTAAAAGTACCGTCAAAGACTCACATCACCATAAGCTTCAGCGATGCCCTAAATGTTGTACTTTGTGGACCATACCCTCTCTGGGTTGAATAAGGTGTTACAGCATACATAATATGTTTCGAACTATTTGAGAACAGTACTGACATGAAAGTAGAATGTCTTAACAGAGAAAGACATAGAGATACACTTTTGACCTAATTTCTTCTATAGTAATTGCTTCATTCAAAATTTCACACTGATTACGATAAGTTTCAATTTTGATTTCATCACTGCTTACTGTAATTACGAGATCTCCAACAAACACATTTCCAAACAAATCGAACCGCTGAAACTCGGTGATGGGAGCAGTTTCTCTTTTATGACAAGTATAACATTTTTGCAAAACATATGGTTAATTCGCGACAAGTCTTTTTTCGCTGCTTTTGAAACAAAATCTCATTCGTCTGCCTTTTCATTTGAATTAAAACACAGGACTAACATAATTATTTAAAAACATAAACGACATGGATACTTCAAACAGTGTTACATCACCGACAAAGAAAACTCGCTGTATCCTATAAAACAGAAGGGACGATTTAAAAAAAATGGTATTGCACGAACAATTCAGATTCAGGGAGTTAGTACACTCGGCGTTGTTATGGTTCATTTGCATAAATCATACAGAACATAACCATTCAAAGAATCAAAAGACGACCGCATTGTCGTCATCCCTGGTTTAGATAATACATTATGATCATCCCTTGTTTAGGTAATACATTGATTGATAATTGTTACGTCAAAGAGCAAGGTGACAGTCCGGAAATAGGCTTAATATCCGAATACAATCAAGTGGTAGTCTTCATGCGAATAACTCGTTCTGTTTTTTTCGTCGGACAGTGGTTCCACATCGAATGTTATTGAACTTTTCGCGGGCGCGTACATGTAATAAAGCAACGAAGGGATTAAACAGAGAATTTCGTTTCCAACTGACAATGACTCGACAATGTCTATACGCGAACATGAGCGCACACTCAGCTCTGCCATTTCACTCGAATCTGCATCGTACGCAGCTGACATCACACGAACGTAAATAAGACAATCTACACCATCTATGTAACAGGGTGATCTGTTGTTGATTACTCCGTCGGCGCCAATGCATATCCCATGTCACAGTGTTGTTTTACCGTTGTTTACAAAAATGAACATAGGTAGATCGCCAAGGAACTAATGCTTTTATTTTATCTCGCAATACTTTCAACTGCCAGTCTTGCATGAACAGCCTTATTGCTCTTCCTTACCAGTCGTACAATTCATTAGGTGAATTAACAAATTTAATGAATTATTCTGAGTAACAGGACAGGAGTAACTAGCTGTACATGATGTCACAAATCGGAAACGCTTTAAACACTTTGGTTTTTTTCTAGTTCAGTATTGGAAAACTTTTCTTGATCACTGAACATCAATTAACTGTTTATTCACATTTGGTTGTAAGTCTCTTGATTTTTCTCAAATATCTCTTCCCTCATTTGTAATACCAGATTAATCTCATCTCTCTCACAGAATCTTTTCATCTCTGGCATGTTTATTTTTAAAAATACCTTTTAAACATTTTACAAATGCTGCTGTACCTTCTAAAGGTGCAACACGAAACACCGTCGTTATCTCTTCCAGACAAGTTCTGTCATGAGACAAGCCTTGTCACGGGGCAATACGTCACATATAAATATAATTATACCATCTACTTTAGTACTATTCAATAAGTATTAAATTACAGTTCTGTAAGATTAGTAATGATGGCCATGGTTACATTAGATTGGCATCATTTGTACAATTTTATGTCTTCATACCAGGATGCTTTCTCTCAAACATAATCAAATTCTGTTCAGCAGTTTTGGAGATGTCGTTTACAAGTTTTTATAACTGTAGGACTCACGATACTAATTCAGTTCCCATAGTAAACCTACGCAAAGACCATGATATTAAAAATTCAATAACTTAAACTTTTTGAGTGCTCATGATCAAACCTATATTTATCAGTATAGCTGAAACCTGGATGTCAGCTTCTGTGTAGATGAAAGGATATGAACCGCGGCATTTTCTGGACCTGCATGTGTTTGAAACATGTGCTTTCAATTCCGCACCAAAGAGTCAGTTGCAAATTTTAGTAATAAGTGTTCCAAACTCGAGACTGTTAAAGGACTGAAATTCCATCAATAAAACAATGTCTCTATGTTTTTTTCACTTACAACTAGGATAAGCTCTCAAAAGATTCTTTCTCCTAAAACATACCTTACATTATTAACCAATCCTGGTCAGCCAAACCCATATATACTCTATTTTATGTTCACCCATTTTCCATATCATTGGTACCGTGTGTACTGTAGCATTAATGCTCCCTTTTGATAGCAGAACGGACTAATTGGTTCTAATTGCAATGGCATTTATACTAGGATTCTCTGCTCCAAGTTTCCTTGAAACTGGTCCTGCGAGTTTCCTTGAAATAGCTATTGTTGTAGTAATACCGGCTACATTTGGAGGCTGATTGGAATCATGCGCACAGACTTGAACGGTGTTCATACAAAATTCTTATAAATCAGATGCATACTGTGAAATAGCCAGTGATTACAATGAAACAATTTAAGAATTCTCCGGAAACAAAACATGGCGTGTGCCTGTGTGTGTATAGATAGATAGATAGATAGATAGATGTCCTTTTCTTTAAATACTTTTTTGGCTTAGACATCCGTGATATAGACTCGATTGCATGCGACCACTGCAAGGGAATAGAGGCTGATACATTTAATCAGTACTATAGTGACAACAAGCATAACTGTATGGTACTCTATCGAGATGCAGAAGTTCGTGCGCTAGAAAATCGTCGTTTTGACAAATGTTATCTGCCAGACCGAACAACGTAGCAGGAAACCTACACAGACATGAACTTGTATTTTAATTATATGCAAGCATAATGTAAAATGCCATTTGCCCGAGTAGCTGAACAAAATGATAAGACTGACATAATGCGAAAGTACATTGTGCAGCAACAACTGCATGGTCATCTTATTGCACTGAAAAATCAGTGAGCGAGAATTTCAGCATGACGTAGTCCATAAACTACTTCAGCCTGTAACAGCAACATATTCAGGACCAACAAGTTACCGACGCTGTTTTAATAACGTGATCGCAAGTGCTCAATACTAGGCAGAAAAGAACATCAACACGTAATAGATTGACAGCTTAAGGAGCTACACAAGAACAAAAATCAGAAGACGTGGCAGCTGAGTAAAAAGTCTTGGAGGAAGTGACAGATGATCCGACTGGATAAGTGCAGACAGGCGAGGAACTTGCCGCTGAGTGGGTCCGAGATCTTTTGAAGAATACTAACAACTTGTTGCGAACAAAGCTGCATAGGCAGATAAATGTGCAAAAGCTTAGTCGTTATCCAAGAAAGATTATGAACAACTTAAAAAAGCAAGAATAGAATTTGCTGACGAAAAGATACTCCACAGTAAGTGTGTTTGTGTTTTAGGATTTTTCACTTATCTTCAGCAATTTTTCCGTCATCGCTATGATGTATGTAGTGTGGCAGTTTATTGCAATGTTTAACACCGGGGCATCACCCCGTACGCATGTAGCATCATGTCCCACCCAGTCACATTATCCTGACACCAGGCCAACCAGTCCTAACACTACCTATTAATGTTGAGCGCCAAGACAGCTGTTTGTATCAATTTTATAAGTCTTTGGTATGACTCAGTCCGGGTTCGAACCCGCCACCTCCCGCATCCGAGGCTAACGCTCTAACCACTTAGGCCACCCAAGCGGTTTATTCAGTAAGAAAGGTGGAAAAAATAACAGAGTTAAGAGATTGTTAGCAGAGGAGGTTGGTCATGTTGGAGCTCGAGACCAATATTACTAGGTGTAAGCCTAAGTCTAAGGATGTTGCTGGCATCAAATACTACAATAATCCATCTGAACTTATCATGCGACAAACACTGATAGCGGCAAGTAAGCAAATTGGCAATGGTGACAAAGAAGTTGACATCGAAATACGAGATCACTTACTTCAGCAAACTTTACCTAGTAATACTGAGCAACGTTTTGTACAATGACCCTAATATAGCCATGTCACAAACTCTCTTCTGTGACTCAAAGCTTGCCAATGGAAACCGGTAATTATACCGTAAGATAGAACACGCCCATAGAACTACATCTTAGGACACGAGCTATGAGATCACGCTTACTTCTGCTGAAATTTGGGATTCATTTCATAATATTACAGAAAGCAACAACAAATTTAGCTGTTTTGCTCCTGCAGACAATGCAGGAACATAGCATAATTCCAGGCGTTATAATGTTGACAACTTTTGAAACAAATAATTCTACACTGATGACAAAAATAATTCTCAACGCTGGCTAATATATTGATTTTACTCTCAATAACAGTCTGTTTTGTATATAGCTCACACATTTTACAGCAAAACGGTGCGCACGATCGTGATTTTTTAGTCAAGCGAATTAAACAGCTTCCTGAAAACTGTTCTGCAACTGAAGGATCATACGACCCAAAAGACGACCATAATCATGTCATTTACAGCTCAAGTCTAAATACTCCATCAGGATCTCTGTCTGATGACAACAAAGCCTTCATCACTGATTTACTACATGTATCCTGTAAACAAGGTCTATTTCATACCTTAAGTTGCTAAACCAATTACAGATCAATCAGAAAACATCATGAACTTTTTAACAAATAGAGTACATACCATTTTGCTTGCATCTGTGCTCACAAGATGAAACAATTTAACTTTCTTATATTACGAAACAATGAAACAAGGGAGCCTGCAGAAATATTTCGGGGGAGAGGGGTCGGCAAGTGCCCCCTCCCTTGCCTCTATGTGCGGGCGCCCATGTCATGCAACTAACACGAATCAAGCACAAGAGAAACATTGGATTTTTCAGATCGAGATTTGGTAGGATGGCCACTGTGTTGCCTGGCGTTTCAAGAAAAGCTGGTTCTGATATGTTTTACAAAGGGTGCTGCATAGCCGCAGGAAAAAAGATCATAAAAAAAATGTTGCCTATGCCAGTAGAGGTCAAACAGGCTATCAGAGAAAACTGCGTCTACTAATGAAGCTAGGTGTGTGTTGGCAACCATTATCAAAAGCAATATATCTAAATCATAGTGAAGGAAGTTAGAAAGAGCCACATGCATGAACACTAAGCCAGATATCACCATCATCAAATATCATGGCAGGATCTGGTCTACAACGATTCTTTTGTGTAACATTTGAGTATAATCATGTTGTCAAGATTTACTCCTGAATATTTCAAGCTCTTTTACACGTCTCCTATTGACAAGTATACAACAAAATATGAGTATATGGCTACTTGGACAAGGATTCACATCAAATAAACAAAACTGGACTAGATTTACATGAGATGATAACATTTACTTGCTGCCACAAAAATGCTTTTCTTGTAGTGAGAGGTTATCTGCAGACAGATGATTCCCCACCTGCTAATTTTGTGCCAATGCAAATATGACTTTGACAAACAATGGATGTAGCTTATTTATGATGCAACACCATCTTAATAATCACACCGTAGCAAATATTTGCCCGCAACCAGTACAACAATGAAATTAAGTGATGACAGCTAAAGCTCAGCAAGAAACATGATTTGGTACAAGGATATAAGCAATGGCACTACAGACTGCAAAGAGTTCATAATTGCAACAGACTTAATTTCAGTGGCAAACCTACTATTCAAGCTAATATTACAGAAATGTTTTTAGAAAAAATGCAGCTGCTGCAAGACATGCTACGTTAATTTCTGATCTTACAATCAGGCACTATCTGACCGACACTCACAATGAAGTTTGCATGATGTTGCCTGAAGTTCCATTTTTGGTTTTTGAAGTGATATTGACACAGTATTTAGAAACGTCAAGCACACACTGGTTTCACAGCAAGCCGATATTGTTACATATATGAATTGTGCAGCCGATGTTGCTGATTGTCATTTTTTTCTTACTAATTTATCATTGTGGATACTAAAGGTAACGCATTCTATCATGCACTGGAATTAGACAACTTACTGTCTAGAGCTAGCAAGAAATATAACTTTGAGCAGATGTGCATTTATAAAAGTGTCGCCTATGTGGCAGTGTAAATCAACAAGATGGAGAATAGATACAAAATCTAGTTATGAATTACCCAGATGTGTTCTTACAGAGTTTCAAACTGTGAACAGAGATGTGGATCAGGAGCATGACAGCCAGATATTTGACATTTTGGATTCCTGTCAGAATTAATAGAAAATATTCCAGACACGAACTGGAATGTAAGTTTCCATCTCTCAACATAATTATTCACAAGAGTATCTGACGCTTCAAGAGGCTATGCAAAAAAGATAGGATGTCGATGCAGGAACATAGATATCTCTGGATGACTTTACTAACTTGCACCCTATTTTTTATTCGGACATTTTATAAGCACATGGAACGTACAAAGGATTTTTATTGTGGATGCGAGGTCAAGCAGACTATATCAGCCGCTGCATCAATCAACTAAAATGCTTATACTGTAATTACTTCAGACAGAACTTCCACTCCAGATGTTCTTAGCAGCAGGATGACTGCAATACTATAGACAATATGACTAAATATTATCATATAATGAGTTGCATATCAGTGAACATTACTTTGATAAATCACAACAACAGTTAATTCAAACTGCGCAAGAAGAAATAAATCAGGCATGTCAATCAAACTTGGAAACAGGGCAGCATTTTCTGATACTAAGAAACAAAAAAAACCCCAAAACAAAACAAAAAACAACAGAACATCAAATACAATATAACTTGGATCTTAGACAAAGGTCGAACATTAAAACTGTCTGCCAAACAAGTATCTCACATTGGAGGATTTTTCCACACAATATTAACTCTGCTAGTGACCTTGAGTCTGACAATTTTAATGGCATTTTGACTGCAAGGAATGGCAGTGGCATCTGGTGTGACATCAGATGCCAGTGAAAAAGCACTAAGTAACAGCAGATTTAAGCAAAGAAGAAAGCAAAATATTTTATCTTAAAGTTTGCCTAAATATTATACGTTGAAATGCTAGTCTAACTCTCTCTGAAGATCAGAGCAAATGTAGCCAGTTCTCAATGATTATTAGCACAACAGCTGTCATCTGGCAGTAATGATCCTGTGCTGAAAGGATTGCAGCCCTTATTGTGCAAGAAGGATACAGAAAGCATCGAGGAAACTTTATCTCAGATTAAGAACAACCGTTATGTGGTGAAATCAATATGTGCTGAGTGTGGAAAATGAAAATTTAGGTTTCTCAAAGCTATCATTGTGGGTGGCTGTCGCGAGTAGCCTGTCATCGTGCAAGATAGTTAGTGTCAGGACAACTGTGCTGAGAGAGAGAGAGAGAGAGAGAGAGAGAGAGAGAGCAAAAAAAAAAAAAACATGTTTCTGATCAGCTAACTGTCCCTGTTTCTTGTTGCTGGCCCTAGTACTTTTCTCCCAATGGAGAAAAATAAATTTGAAATCTTCCCCCCCCCCCGATTTGTGCATCTAAAAGAGCTGGTTTATCCCAGTACTTGAAGTGCTTAGTAGATGATAAATAAATAAATATATATATATATATATATATATATATATATATATATATATATATATATATATATATATATAATGTTTAAAATTATTTTTAAAAAACTACATACCTATCCTAATTTTAAAACCAGTACAACAGGAAACACATTCTTTTGGCCCTTGGACATTACTATGCTGCCAAATTTCTGTTTAGTGAAATTTGTATATAGTGTTGCTAAAATTAAAATGCATTTACAGGAGGCAGGTCTTTTGTGATTGGAATGCAGGCAGGGGAGGTAAACTCAATTGAGCTTAGTAAAGTAGGTTACTCTTGTGAATCTGTCATTTTTGTGTAAAACATTGTATAACTATAATCTGCAATCATTTTAGCTAACTCAATGCACAAAATATTGTATGTATTTTTGTGTAAAACCATTACACCAGTCTGGCTTTTCTGCACATGTAAGGTTGCCATCACCAAAATTGCCACAAAAATGCATACCAAATTTGACCGATTGATAGAAATAAAATGCTACAATCCTCAACTTTTAAAAGTGGCTACTGTCACCAGAAAACTATGTTCAAAGTAATACTAATTCTGGAAAGACAGAATGCTACCCCTTTGTTTTCATGATTCATGATGTCAACCTATTAAGCAAATGGCTTTGGAAAGATGTAATTTTTATGCATCAGGCTATGGAAATGGAATACATTACTTTAGACTCTTTCCATCAGCTTTTCAATGCAGGAACCAGGTTAAGTTTAAATTTAATAAATTAATAAGCTGAAGAGAAACAACAACGAATTGGATGTAATATGTTTACAACGTCTCACTTGAGGAGCAAGTTGACAAGTTGGTTAGCAGACGATGAACTAGGTGTGGGACAACTCGCAAAATTAAAAACTTGGATTAAGATGCAGTATTGTTCTAAGGTAAACATTTCTATATTTAAATAATGAATTTATCTGTATGATATTAAGACATCAATATTAAATAGTTTTGATGAATGGGAGCATATATACTATAGATTCTATGTTACAAGTTCAAGAATGTCATGTTGAAATTTAGAAGGCACATTTTCATATGCATTTAGAATAGAAATATGTGATATTTTCTTAAACTTATGAATATAACTTAACTAAATTAAAGGACAATTGTTCTTTCTTGAAAAATATTTTCGACCAAAAAACAACATGTGATCTTATGTTTACAGAAATGATGAATTATTGCACAGAATATTACGACATGCAGACATGGTGGTATATGATCAGAAGCAGCAAATATTTTTGTGCATTAGATAGAATAGCTAATATGGGGTACTAAAAAGCACATGATATGTTATTACAATTGCATAGCAAAGCTTTTTCCAACAAAAGAATATGGAGACAAAATATTTTCCAATGATAACAATCATCAACTGTTCTCACAGATTATATGGACAAAGTGCCCTGCATTCTTGTAATAATGACATCACACTGTATTTTCATATCCTCCTTTTAACTAAACTACTCCAAGGTGCATGCTTTAAAAATATAAACATATATTTTTCTTTGAATTAAGCTAGCTCAAGGGGTCGTGCCACCAGGCAAAGTGAGTGACTAAGTTGCCTAAAAAATGCAAAATTCACCTTCTACAGTTAAGAGAAAACAACTTCAGCCTGTGATTTCTTTTAGACCTACAATGTGTTATAGTAGTTTATGACTTGTGAGATGCTGCCTCGCTATCGCCAGGAATTTATAACAGTGTTGTGATATAGCCCAAGGCAAAAAGTATTGCATGCAGTGCTGATACCAACCGCGCCAACAAACAAACTCTTGCACATTCACAGGCGTGTTTTAATAGTTGACTGACCATTAAACCCTTTCCCGATCAAGTTACCACTGCTTGATTTATGCATGTTAAGCCTACCATTTAATAACAAAAACATACAAACTTCTGTTCGCCACTTAAAAATCAATATGAAAATAGTAATTTGTGTTTTAAGATTATAATCAATGAAAAGTACTTTCTAATTTAACTTTGTTAAAAAAAGTTTTTAACTACTGTGTTTGCATTATTTTCTTCAAAGAAAACCCGGTTTGAAACCATAAGTGAACTGATAATGGTGGACATTACTGTGTCTAGGAAATACCATACTAGAAAATGCTACTTCTTTAGATCATCTGTTTTCATATATAATTTGGCAAATATATTAAGGAAAATATACAACTCATAGAAAGCAAAGTCTAAATATTATGTTATAGAAGAATTAGCTTAAAAATGTAATAAAGTAGGTCAGAAACATATTGAACAATGCCAGGTTGTGGAATCTGAAAAGTGCTGCAACTTTATGAGGTCATGGTTGTTTACAGACATTCATTTTTGTGAAAATAAGAAAAAGCAGTAAAGCAAATACTATTTAACTAATGCATGACATTAATATAGGTATGTTGGTAAATAATAAGCCAATAAATTTGAAATCCTATCAATCGTTGTTGTAACAAAGATAGAAAGTGAGTTGTTATATTAAGCAAATCCCTCTTTCTAAAAATATATGCACTCACATGTTATTCATAAAGCCAGACGTTTTCTTGATTGTGTTGATTCGGTTGGAAGGAAGGGTCTAGTTTGGTCATATATCAACATTAATGTGTCTGTGTGTTGTGTATGAATAACTGAATTTAATCGGCAACAGTGAAAAAATATGGTATGAAGTTACTGGTGCCTTTGCTCCAAGTACATGTTACAGTGAGTTGTTTCAATGCAGTTTAGAAACTTTTTTGACTGCCATTTTATAAAGAACTTTCAGTAAGTAAAATAAAATTAAGTGGCAGTTTATTAAGCATTTTACCGAATTAGAAGACCGTCTAATCACATTACTCCTGTTAGTTAAAATTATTTACAATGTGCTCTTTTTAAGTCATATGGCCAAAATACACTGCATTTATCTCCATTCAAACATATACTTTCAAGCAAGAATACAATGGACATGAATATAATAATTTTTATGCACACAGAAAATGTTTATAATAAACTTATAACATGAAATTTTCAACTTGAAAAAAGTATTGATTCAAAAAATGGTAAATGGATACTGCGAAATAAAGGACACAATTCAACTACAAGACAGGAAAAAAACACGCACATATACATCCATATATATATACACCTCTCCCTCAATAACTCGCGCATAACAAGTTTCAAAAACATAGAACACACTATAAGCAAGGGTGTGAGTTACCAAGGGACCTCCAAAAAAATCTGCCCGACATCCAGAAGTCAGCAGGGGTTTGGGGTGGGGTGGGAAATGGGCTGTTTAATGACTGAATCCTCATTTTATAATCATGACGCGAATAATTGTCAATAAAGTGTTTTTTCTGATTATGTTGTTCGTTATTCTGTATACATATAATTTATTTACAAAATGTCCAACATCTGAAAGACTGTTACATTATTCCAACTGGTTTCAACAACCACCACGTGTATGCAAAACATTTGAGTATTACATCACTGCTTTTTATTTTGTTGACTAGTCTGATTCCCGGATTGAGATAGAATGGTGTGAAACAGGGAGTTTGCAAAGCAGGGAACCAGACTGTTGATACACTAGCAAACAAGATTCGTCTTATTTTCAAAAACATGTGACATTTATTTTGTGAGACATTCATTTATGCAGAAACTCAATTTTGTTCAGTTAGTAAAATACTGATGCTGTGATTTCATTACAAGTAATAGTGAAACTTCCTACCATCCTTGAGGATATCTCTAAGTGCCAGTTCAGGAATTCTCTGAAACTCATGTTCCTCACAATGGTCCGTATCTGTGAAACAATGCTCTTTCTTTTATAAAGTATTCATTTCGCTTGTTTGCCTTGCAATCCTTATCACAGCTATGATTGAGTAGGTTATTTTTTGGTAGTTTAATTAGATTATGTACATAATAACATTTATAATAGTGTTCGATTGATCAAATGAAATGAGTTCTTCTAACATAAGACGGGGGCCACTAGATCTTAAGCATGTAAGATTTGCATGAATTTAAACTTTTTTATTCCACCTCCTTTATTTGATTCAAAAGACATAATTAACATGACAACACAAAGGAAGCCAGTTTTTAATTCAGTGCAACAATACAACAAATGTTTCCACTAGTCAGGTATCAGAACACAGTTGGCACTTAGGTTCTCAGCGAACTGCTCGCGGGCATAGCTGTTATGGTAGATTGATACACTTTATGTTTTACTAGAAGAGGACAAAATTGCATTTATGATGACTCACTTAAAAGGACCTAAAAGACAGAACTAGAACACAATTTTACTTGATAAAAATTTATTTACTTGGTATTTATTTATTAAAGTACTGCCTCCACTAGGCATGACATTTTCATTGATCAAAATTTCCTTAATATCATTAATTACAGTGTATTAATTACAGTGTACTAAGAATCCTGAAAATCATTAGCATGTGAACAAGAAAACAACTACGTTATAAAGGAGAGGTCATGTAGACTTGTTGATGGACCAGTACCACAACAGTCTATACAACTTGGAGGGAAAAATAGGAGGCCAGGACCTATATGCTAAGCCAATGGTCAAAGCACTTTTTTTTTAAATATGTGACATGTAGCCCAAGGTCAAAAGGATGAGTCAGCTTAATTCAGAATTTTGCTTCGTAATGTTTAATTCAAATTAAGAACAAAATCCATCCTAAGAAAATCCAACGAAAAATCCTTAACCAAAACCCTAATGCAAATTTTCTATGATATTAATACCCAAAAGCAAAGCAGTAGGAACCTGTCACCAAACTGACTGTCTTGGCTTCCTAATGATTCATCCCAAGTATGAAGAAAATCAATCATGGAGTTTAGGAAATAAAACCTACTTTACAACTTTAACCTAAACCTTAAACCAGATGTTCCCTGTGACCTTGACCCCAAGGTAAATGGGGCAAGCTTATTATAAATTGAATTGACCTAGGTTCCTAATTAGTCATGAAGTTTAGAAAATATATGCAAATAAAAAACTTTAAAAAAGACCATAAAAACCTATAAATATCAGCACCAGAAAAGTTTTTGCTATGTCTCCTTTCCCACTAATATTGGCTTCAACCAAAGAGCTTAATATATATATTGAAAGTTAATTTTCTCCTCTGAGGTGGAAAAAATTTAATACAAGAAATTGTGAAGGCAAAGGACATATGCAAAGAACATGTTCAGCAATGTTAAACCTGTCGTTAATATTAACAAATAATCCCATGAATCAAATACATGGACTTGCACAACACATACATACATAAAATATTTTATGCTTACATAACAAAAATCTGTGCAAGAGTTATTCTATGTAACAATCATCAATTCTGCTAGGGACAATTTTTTAAATTAAACATGTGAAATGAGAAAATATTCAGTGACACAGCATATACATTTAAAGGTCACTGGCCACCTATATTGTACAAACATGTGATATTATTATAGTCATAAAAAAATGCATTTGTTATATCTGCACACCATAAAAATGCTTAATTAAGCTTAAAAATCCACTTTCTTAAATGAAAATATTATTCGGCAATCTCCATAAACAATCGGTAGTTTCCGTGTGCCAAAAACAGATAAGACGTACATTTATCCCTTACTGAACCTAGCCATTTAAGTGTTTAATTTCCCCATGTAAATGTCTATGTGATAGATCTTATGATCATGCTTTTGTACAGCAAATATGGTGCACTGTGTTGCATATGGATGTAATCAAAAGAGTGATGATGGGACAAAATGGTTCTTTATTTTTCCGAAAGACCCTGTTTACCACAAAGAAAGTGGATTGAAGCTGTGGGATTGAATAGGGTGAGGGATGGGAAAGTTGTACAGTATCATTTATGCCAGATTATAGTCAATTTCGCCCAAAGACAATTCGGCCCAACTCGAAATACAATTTGGCCCAAATTAACAATAGTTTGAACAAGTTCTTTTTCTTCAAACTCTTTATTTAGCATTATTATAACCAACATAAACTCAAAAGGATTTTAAAAAAAGAAATATGAGGTATTACTCTGTGGAGTTTATCATTCATAGGTGTAAAAGTCTGTGTGTGTGTGTGTGTATATATATAGATATATATAAATATATATATATATATATATATATATATATATATATATATATATATGGGACACGATAAAATAATAAAGTTTTTTCCTGTCCCAGAACTTACGCTGAAGCTTTTTTCATCAAGGTATATGTCCCAAGACTTAAGAAACGAAAAAATTTTGTGTTAAATTTGTCCTCCCCCTTCCAAAAACACTTATCTGAAAACAAAATGAAAGAAACTAACCTTGCATTGTTATCATTTATTCCTTCTTTTTTTCTTGTGAAATTTATTAAAGAAAAAATATATCCATGAACTCCAGCTGGCATATACAATCTTACTGTAGTGTGTATCGCTTATGTCAGATAATAAAATCACAAATTAGATGGGAATATCACCAGACTGCTTGAAGGCACCTGCCATTCATGCATGATATGTTATAAGGTGCAAAATGACCAAGACTGCATTGTAACAAGGTTAACTATATCACATTATCTCGCAAATAAAAATCATTTTCTGAAAATACATTCAATGTCAGTGCAAAATGATAAATCTTTTCACTATCATGGTTACAAAGGTATTATTAAAGCAAGTTATTGCTGTGTATACTGTTTACCCTACAAACATCAATGAATGTTTGTATCAATTATGATTACATATGGTAAACAAATAGAAGCCCGGGTTATGAATAAACACAACTAGCAGCGAGCAATAAACTCAGTGCTTAAACTTACTGATAGGATATCAAATACAAAGGTTATTTTATTACAAAGCAAGCCAACCCTGGAAACTGACTGGATTCTTTTAAGTGTGCCGATTTTTTTTTTTTTATAAAGTCAGCCAACATAAGGAAGCCAACTTTGGTTACTTTGGATTCTTTTAAGCGTGCCGATTTCTTTTTTTTCACAAAGTCAGCCGACATAGGGAAACCAGCATTGATTCCTTTTTACCTGTATTAACGGGAATTTTTAAAATAAAGTTAAACAATGGAACAGTTTTGAAAGCAACACAATCTAGTATGTCGTACAAACATACTGATATAAGGTTGAACAGCAAATTAATTTTCAACAGTTTTATCTAAATGTTCCTATCCATAGTTTATAGTATTTTATTTTTCGACAACAAGAAGCATGTACTTCGTCTTGTTGGGATAAATGTACGTCATTTCCTTTTGGCTCTATATATTAGGAAATTATAGCTAAGAGGAAGTAACAGTGTTGTATACTTCTATTTCGAGTAATTTAATTATTTCTTCTTTACACCTGATAATTTTTTTATTCTTTTTGCGTGAGTATAACTACTTTTAATCATGTAATGCAAATCTGATGTAAAAAGAAAAATGTTAGAGTATGGCCGGTGACCTTTAATATAAAAAACCAAAAGTAACTCAAATCAAGAACTAAAAATCTGAAAATGGAGAATTCATTTTGATGTAGTAAAATGCACAACAGTCCAGTAATGTTTCTCCCCACTCTAAATATACCTTATTTAAAAGGTCAGGGGTAGTTTCAAAAGTGGTGCATTACCCATATTGGGATTTTCTACATAAATTTCCATGGTTTTCTGCAAAATATCGAACACTACTGTGCATGCTGTCACCGACAGATCAATGTTATTTGGACGTCTGAATATTGGCAACTTGTTGTTCTGTGTATCTCCCAACATGGCTTTGACATCCTTGATGGTCCTAGGTGGCACTAACTCTTCTGCACGTTTAGCACGTGCAAATGTTGACGGGTATATAAGGTTTTGCTCAATGCCCTCTAGATGTTGATATTGGTTGAAATGGTAATAATGGCAAGGTTTGTCTCGATCTAATTGTTCAGTGATGGTCGTTAACTTCAGAGGACTCTCTGGTTTCCCAGGTCCAACTTCCACTGACCACATCTCCTTGTGATTCAGTGATGCTATGTTTAAATTAAATGCATCAGCAGATCCATGTCCTTCATTACGAGCTATACGGACCAACTCATCTACATTTGATGCAGACAAGAATGCTCTTGAAATTAAACCTACGGGTGGGGAGCCTATACTGGCCTTCATAGGGAAAATCGCATTTATTGTAAACACAATACCATGCTTGTTGAACCCAAATGCATAGCCTGGTAACATCCCTGGATAAGAAAATGAGGTAAACTGTTCCTCCTTATGTGTGACAGTTCCAGTCTGGGCTTCTGGGTCAACAATATTAGCACTGACGACGTAACGGTATGGGTTAATCATTGGATCACAGTCTTCATTATGAGCCATAATTTTCACATCAGGAGTGTTGAGAAGTACAGTTGAACAACCATGAAGTTCGTGTTTTATTTCTGCAAAATGGACAATCTGTACCTCCTTTGCAATGTTCAACAAGAAAAGGTTTTCAAATGGCATTCCACTTCCATCTGACATTCCTTGAATTTCTGTAACATACTGAGGGAAGCAGATCTCTGCTGCCTTTTGATATTCAGCAAAGATATCCCTTCCTTTGTTGGTATTATAAAAGGGGAGAAGGAACGACTGAACAATATTAGAAGAGCTGAAATATTTTTGTATTTGTTCCCGGAAGACTGACCCAATACTATGACCCACCTCATAATGTGTTCCTCTGGTGAACAGCATGGGAAGTGTTTGTGCATTGTCTGTTTGTGCCATTGCGTACTCAGTATCGTGTTTCCAGTATGCAATTTCTTCTATGAGGATTGTATTCTTCTATGAATCACTGAAATAAAAAGTAAAATGGTCTTAAAAATGTGAAACCATAAAACCAAATCACTCCTCAGATGACATACGATCAATACAGTATGTCACAGATGATGTCACCAATATCGCCAATAGCACCTCAGATGGCACTGCTGAACAACTTATCAGCTTGCAAAAATAAAGATGGCAGGTGTTTTTTATGTTCTTGAATCTATGTTAAATACACCAATTGATCATGTTGAGTAGATAGCCTATGATAATACAATTCATATACAGTCACTGGCAAAAATGTTTTCTGGCAAAACATGAGGATAAACTGTTTGTTTAGTTTTTAATTTGAAAATGTATTTGATACATATCTATGTATGATGGAAGGAATACATCAATTCTGTAAGAATAAATGAAATAAAGGTAAATAATACAAGCAAATACACAAATTTTCTTGCTGCAGATTAGTCCCTATGACAACAAAAATGTATGGTGCTACTATGTTGGAATAAAATATGTCTCTAAATTATTGTCATCACAGATACCTGGACAAGAAATAAGAAAATAAATTAGTATGAAAATAAATAATTCTGTAATACACCAGAAACATTATCTAAACAAAGAGTGCTATGTTAGAATGTAAATAACTTGACACCCAAAGAATGTTCAGTCATAAAAGTCTTTTAGTTTGCATCAATAAAAAATTCTTTATCTTACCTACTGTATTTGTGAAAGAATCAAATTAACAAACTGTATAATGGATGGCAAAGCTTCATCACCAGAGGCGAGGTATTTCAGGACAACAGTGAAGGTGGACATGAAGTGTTTGGTACATAACTGAAGGTGAACACCAGTACATGGTAAAATCCTGGATAATAAGAAGGTGGGCATGAAGTGTTTGGTACATAACTGAAGGTGAACACCAGTACATGGTAAAATCCTGGATAATAAGAAGGTGGATATGAAGTATTTGGTACATAAATGAAGGTGATCACCAGTACATGGTAAAATCCTGGATAATAAGAACAGTCTCTCTACTGTCAAAAAGAATTTATAGGAATTCAATTTAAGATAGTTTCTTTTTTTTTTAACTGCTAAGTATTCAAGTCATAAATGATTTTCTTGAGGGACAAGATTTTCAAATTAGCCACTGTGACAGCCATATGGAACGCAAGACTGGTACCATTTTTATTTAGAACAAAAAAAGACACCATTGGAAGACTTTTGGTGAAAACCCGATGTTGATCTAACCATCCATTCTGGAGAAGTATTGACAAGGTTTTAAATATTCTAATTGTGGCAGACATATTTTCTGTCAGATCAGCACTATTTCATTTAGAGTCAACTAGATATCATCTGTTTTATTTCTGTGGAACATATGCATATATAATGTATTGATTTCATCTTCAGGCTTAAAATTTTCATAAAGAAATAAATTCAACTCATGTACACTTGCACCAAGTTCATGACCTTTGGTTATCTGAATTTTCTTCTAGCCCCCACACCTCGACTTTGGATAATCAAGATTCTACTGTATTATTTATCCAACTGAATGGATGGATGGATGATGGACACTGCACAATGGAAAACTGGTCATCCCATAAGTACCGCATAATAATTACACATATGTATGTACCAAATCGAGAGGAATGGAGGAAGCTGATTGTTCGGTCTTGTGTGGTGCCCCAATGGTCTACCAGACTACGGGACTGATGATGATGATGTCGATGATGTACCAAAAGCAGTTATCATTAAAGCCTCATGCAAAAGCATGAATGTTTTGCAATTAATGTTTAGAAGATAATATTCAGGAATTTATTTCAATTTTAGAACAAGTATGATGTAAAGATAAAGTGATCACTTTTTTCTCTTGTAATTTTGGTACAGGCCAAAAGAAGTATTTTGGTTCCCATGTGAATCTAAAGTGTCTAACCTATGCTAAATGAATTTAGATGCATACTGCGACAGGACTTGGTCAGAGTGATCCAGGATCATTGCAATGGCTACTAAAATATTTGTATTTCTCAAATAAATACTCAACACCATTGATAATAATAATAATAGTATGGACTTAGTACAGCACCTAATCATTTGAAGCTCCGAGTACTTTACAATATTAGACAACACATAAGAAAATACAATGACAAGATAACAAAAACAAACACAATGAAATTACAAAACAAAAACATGTTGACAATAATTAAGTAAACATTATTAAATCTTTGAGTCTGTTTTTGCAAATGAAATAGGTGAGTTTTAAGAAGTCTATGTTCACAAAATAGTTTCTTCAATGTGATCATCATGTCACTATGTCTAAGATCTATTAGCAATTCACTCCAGGTAGCTGGGCTCTGGTATACAGAAGAACATCCATATAACTTCATTTTAACAGTGGGAACAATGAGAATGTGAGTGTGGGATTTTTTGTTGTTGTAGGGTTTAACGCCCTTTTTCAGCACAAGATAGGCTATACATGGCAGCCAGTGTTGACGGTGGAGGAAGAACCCAGGAAAACCCTGGAATGAACCACCAACCACGAGAAGCTACTGGCAAGCTATCTCACATACCCACATTGTGAGTATGGGAAGAATAACATACATTTCTAGATGGGGTATACACATGGGTGAGGTTAGATAGGTATAATGGACTGAAGCCAGTCAATGAAATGTAGCATAGTTGAACAGATTTTGTGTTTGACTCCAGATCAAACAGATAGCTAGTGAAGGTTACAGAGCTGGGAGGAAGTGTGCGCAGTCCTTTGTACTCTAAGGATGATCCAAGCAGCCATTTTTGGAACTTTTTGAAGTTTCTGTAATAGATTCTGAGACAAATCAGACAAAAGTGAATTACAACAGTCCCGTCTTGAGAGTACTAAGGAACATACAAGTGGCATCAAACAAAACAAAATTGTGAATGAAGCTGTTGTGTCTCACTGTATCCTCGATCACTCACTGGATTGTAATTTTACTATTCTGTTCTGGAGAAAAGATGTATCCCTTATTACCTGGAGTGCTGCATTATAAACGTTTCATTACTAGCAAGATCCAAACATGCATAAATTTCTTCAGTTATTTAAAAAATTAAACTTATCAGATTTAAATACCAAATAAAAAATATATATAGAATGTAGTACCAAGTTAACTTCACTCTTTCTGTGCGAGTATTTCTGTGCATTATATTTCGGAGGATAACAAAAATAAAACAGATTACGTCAAACAATGAAAATAAATTCACATTCGCCATGAAAATAAATAAAAATTTAAACTAAGTTAAATACGGAAAATTTCAATTTTTTTAAAATAACTTCTTCAGCCATGTTAGCCATTACTGAATAAAACCAAGAAAAATGGCAATGTCTGTCAGTCTGAATGATTACAAAAAGAAATGAATTATTTGCTTAATTAAACTTGGCCAAAGTTTTGTTTTCTTTATGCTGTAATTTTTAAGGAAGGAACAGTTTGTTTGACAAAAGATTGGAGGGTGCTAATTAGAGAGGGAGCAGTAAATGTGACAATACAGTACATGTGACAATGTACAATAACGGGTACGAATTGTATATTCAGTTTAGATAAATTACATCCGATATATCAAGTGATCTATACACAGCGATTTTTCTTGACATCAAAGTAAAATCAACGGAAATACAGATTTTCCATCACAGTTAAGTAAAATAAAAAAAATCACTCTGGTGAAGTCTGTAACAATCAATCATTGGTTATGTATTCAAAACATTTGTCAAAATTTTCAATGTACGACTTTGAAATGAAAATTTGCATATAAACAGTTTATAACAAAACAAATAATGAAGTACAGTGCATTGCCATTTAATGAGAAAAGTGTTTTAAAAAAGTATAAAATTAAAGGATTTAATGCATAAGAGTTATTTTCTGTAGGTTATCGAAAACCAATTCTATCAATCAGTGATAGTAAGGTCAGGCTATTTACCAGTACAAACTGGAACAGGCTAGAGCAAACGAAAATACAGGAACAAAAAAGTAGATAATACCATAACAAAGATTAAAAGCTATATTCTACTTACTTCTATAACTAGTTATACCTTTATTTCCATTAATTTCAATTACATTTATACTGACATTGGTTATTCTACTCATTTTTTTAAAATATATTTTGATGTAATAAGGGAACACACAAGAATACTGGAACAAAAATAGATAATACCAGAATATATATATATATATATATATATATATATATATATACCACATACATTAAAAAATAACATGCATTTAAACTGTTGGTATAAAGCAATTTGATATACCAATACTATTGGTATATCAAATTGTGATCCGGCCATGGCGCAATAATATGCATATATAAACATTATCGCGAGCGTCTGCAGTTGATTCTAGATCAATGATCAATTTCCAGACATTAGTCACTAGTGACGTATGAAAAATAACGATGAAAAGTATTAATAATCCCCGTTTTCTAAATTAATGTAATATGGTACACATTTTCATCACAATCCTTTCTGCTTTCTGTCCTCCCCTCCCCTCTTATGCATAACGGACAAACTGCGTAGAAATGTGGAATGAGAGAGAAAAGGAATTTGGGCTGGATTAAAACCTTGAAATAGAAATTACACCAAGTAACCAACAAGAATATGGTTCGTCGTAACGATACGTGTGCATTTTCCTTGGGATTTATCTACAGTGTTTATCAATGATACAATGTTGCAAACCAGTAAATTCCTCGGTTACGTGGTACACTTACTGTGATATATTTAATGTTATGTTTTTTTTGTTTTTTCTTAAACATACCATAATGTTCTAAAAAATCGATTATTATTATTATTTAAATATGAAAATGTCCAAAGGTCTCTCTCTCTCTCTCTCTTTCTCTCTTTCTCTCTCTCTCTTGACCATCGTAGCAGGATACGGGCTAAAATCTATGAAATGGCGAACGTAAAGGATTTTCGTTTGTCATCCCACGATATCTCTGGACTTATGAATGATGGTAAAAGTTAAGTCAAACCGACCAAAGGATGAGACAGACAGACAGACAGACAGAGACAGAGACAGAGTTTTAAAGTCAAACCGACCAGAGAGAGAGAGAGAGAGAGAGAGAGAGAGAGAGAGAGAGAGAGAGAGAGAGAGAGTTTGTGGGTCGGTTGTACTATTGCTAAAGCAGAATGACTT
>JAECUM010038722.1:0-40169 GCA_016617855.1 Megalonaias nervosa | reverse complement strand
TGCCAGAGACCATGCACGACCGGCATGAAAAAGTTAAATTCTTCTACTGTATGCCCCTCCAACATTATGGTCATCAGTCTTTGCAGTGTGTCAGCTTTCAAGTGATTTCTTGAGGGTATGTGAATGCTGTAAAGCCCTATTGACAGTCAGCCAACTGAGTCAGAAGGGCCTGCCTTCCCGACATCATCAAGTTAGGAAAAGTGTCATTATGGTACTTTATCATTATCCATAGGTCTGAAAAGCTCTCACCAGGGTACATTTGGTCTAAGACCATTTTCTTCAAAGTGACCATTCTGGTCTACATGTTTCAGCATTTACAAGAGAAGTTGTTTTAAAGGTCCCATCTGCTGCCTTTTAGCTGCCCCACAGAATTTCACGAGAAGATCTAAATCGTGATTTCCAAATGCCTTTTCTCAGAAAGAAATGACAGTGAACATAATCCAAGAGATTTAAAACCAGGGCTACTTCTTTGGAATCCTGTAAATTCTGTTTTTATTGTGGTACTTTCCTCTGAAGCAGCGTTGATGTCACTGTTTCAGAGATGTATCCTTGATCATAAAGCCATGACCCTTTTGCACCATTTTCTCAATGATAGTGCAATTTACCACATTTGACTTTATTTGTAGCCTCAAGAACACTGTCCAGAGTAGCAGGTACAACAGCTATATCCAAGTTTTACATTAGAAATACAAGGTTCAACTGAGTAAATGCTGGTACAATAGCTATTAGCAAGTGCATGGTTTCCAGCCTTCTTGGAACATATGTATGAATAATTTCTTCTTTAGTTCTGCCTTTTTGTAATCCAAATCATCCTCTAAAGTTTCATTTTCGGTTAGTCTTTCATCTTGTCTTCATAGGTTTCTCCATCTTGTTCAGTGCAGTCATCATCTCTATGGTCATTCTGAATACCATCATGATCTAAGCATGATTCTGGAGAAAAAAATCTGTTATCTACGGTTTCGTATCTTCCTCTTGGTAAAACTTGGCCTCCCATACAAATGCAAATGGAACTATGTCAAGGTCACATCATAAAGCTGGTATCATTTGACTTACAAGAACTGCAGAGACTACAGATTTTGCTTGATAACAAATGTTAACTAAACAAAGGTGGGACTTACCTCGATACATTATCTGAAAATTTTTTAAAAATATTTCCATTAAGGCTGTTACAGATCTAAGCCAAGACAACATAGATTACTGATTAAATTCTAAGCTGGAAATATTATGAGATATATCAGTTACATAATTATTTCCATACTATCCATAGTTTTATATATACAGAGAGAAAGAGAGAGAATTGGGTATATGGGGAAAATTGGCTCAGCGTAAGTCCAATCGGAAAAGATCTTGAGATGGAATTTATTAATTTTCATCAAAGAATCATTGAGAAATTAGGATATCAAATGACTGATTAGCACAACTGTATAAAATTAAAGATAAAAAGTGTGCCAAGTCCATTTTATTTCCACCACTTTTAGCACACTGAGTATCTTTTTTGTGGAACATGGTATCTATTTTGCACAAATCCTGCACGGGGGTGTCCTGACTGAAACACTGTCTATAGGAAAAAAACTGTAAATTCAATAGCATATCAGTTACGCTTATCATTTATTCTTTCATGCACTTGTACATCATCATGGATGCTCTTCTTTTTTAATCTTTCTTTATTTATTCCTCCATTTTCTTCTGCATCACCAAGGGTTGTGTGCGTGTTTGATGCACTCATCATATAAGCTGCATTTTGATACTATTTCAAGTGACACAAGGATAATTGAATATTGCACATTAAATGACAAATATGAATTGATCAAATATTTTGCTTACTTCTGTCTGTCTTCGGACAATGGCTCCTGAGTACACGCATCAAACAAATATAATTTATCACTATACACATCACACAGTTCATTGCAAGAACAGAAATTATGATGCACTTGTTCACACGAAGGTCATGGAGTATAATGCTCAATTCTCTGTTTCCAGTTGGAGCTGAAAAATACAATGACAGTTTGAAATAACTGGTCATTATTTATTTAAAGTGTGAAGTAAGTAATATCTAAATTTCTAAAATATTAAATAACTCTGAAGATTAGACTTGAAGGACAAATTCTTAACATTTTCAGAATTATTCACAAATACATTTCATCAAATAATACATTGAGAAAATATACAGTGATGCTGTTAGGAATTTTCTTAAGATGGGGAGATCCCCCCCCACACCTACCTTGGGAGAATCAGGGGTGTCAATGCCAAATGGCAGCTGAGGAGTAACAACATTATTATAAGGTATAGGAATATATAATTTCAGACAAGCATTAAATGACTTTATATCCTTCTTCAAAGCCTTTTCTTCCCTCTTTCTCTGTTTCTGGTTCTACATGCTGTGGACGAGGTACTATTTCTGTGTCATCTGTTTGATTGATGTCTTCAGTTTGTGTCAGAAAATGAGAGATTTCTTCTTGTTCTGTAGTATCAACTGTAGCGGATGTTCCTACCGTAAAGAAATCAGTTATCTTCCATTTCTACATTCACAAAACTTCCTGCTTGTTACACTCTATACAATTGTTAAGACTGATCAATGAATCAGTTTGTTATTCCCCTCGGGGGGACAATTTAATCAGAATCCATGAATAGCTTCTGCAAAAAACCACAGCAAATCTCAATCAAACACTAAATCTATGTTAGTATAGCTTGACTGAGATCACCATCAAAAGACCAAGACTTAATTTGACAAACCATTATATTTAATTTTTGTCTTTAATAAAAACAAAAGCAAACAACAAGAAAAAGATGACTCACATTGGGTACAACAAATTGAGGGAAACACAATTTATGTTACCTTTACCCCAATGGATTTGAGAAGATGCATGACTATTTGTTGTGAGAAACATGCAATCCCACAGTCTAGCAAAATCTCAGAATATATGAAGGAATACAGATGTATGTACTGTTTCTTTTCCTGAACAGAAATGAATCATGATAGACATGAACAATTACCAGTAATATAGAATAAGGATTTGTAGAAGAAACTTGAAAAGATATTAAGAGTGTGTTCATCAATAAAGTTTAAATTGGCAAGAAAAGTTTTCAAGTTGTGAACAAACTTAGGGGAAAAACTGAAGGAACTGAACTCCTAAAATGTAAGACAGATATTTACTGAGTAAAGACTTCCCAGAACAATCCCAACAACTTTAAATATTAATGTTTCTGTTAAGACACATTTTTGAGTCTTAAATACCTGAAAACTGTTTTTATAAACTTATTTCATTAAATTATGGAAGATAAATGTCTTACCTTCAAAGCAGTTGAAGCTGTAATACCTTCCCCACCATGTCAATGACACAATATTAGAAAAATGAACTCACTCAAGTAGAGTATACAACGTAATCAATTGCAATAAATTGTTAAAAAAAAGAGATTAGGAAGAAATTAATGCAAATTAATGAGTCTAAACTATGGTGTACATCTTGCTGACAAACTACTTAGCCATTGATGGTTACAAAATGGAGTGGTGGCATCCAATGGGAAGAATTGTTACAACACTGCAGTTCAGGACATCAGAACTATCATGGTGTTTACAGAGAAAAGTTTCTAACCTATCATGCAAGTCACAAACAGACTATAAGCATTGATCTTTACAGTTTCGGATAACTGTACTTTGTGAATAAAATGCATTTAACTCAGACAATGAGTGGGAAAATTCAAGATATTTTACATGTCAAGGAAAACAAACAGAGCCACAAATTAGCACAATTATCAAGGAAAAGAGAGCCAAATATTAGCACAAAATTAGTTTGACCACACCAGTTTGTAAAGTTTCATATTAAGTCCAACCCAGAAAGAGTAAACATAGTATCAGACCATTTCCCAAAAGAAACAATACATTTAATAAGAGTCTTATGTGATCAGATAAAGGTCTGACCCACAAAAAGTAATACAAGTCAATAGAGTGAAATTTGACTTTCAATCTAATCAAATCAACCAGAATTAGTTTAGAATGTACATTAGGTGAAGATTTTTCCTGTGTTGATTTAAACCCAGACAAGCCAACTACTGCAAACCAAATTTATCACAGAACATACACAATCTCGATTTAAATAAAGAAACTAACTCTTTATTTAAACCACATTAAAATGAGTCTTGAAAATATTTTTTATAAGTTCACATGGATTTGCCTTTCGCCCCAATTCAGCATCTGCTTGTTTCTTTACATCCATCAAATTACCATATCAAGGCATAGCAGGTTTTGTATCAAAATAGAATATCCATGTCGAGAACATTAATCTTTCAAACTATCTTTGCTACCTTTTTCAAGTGTTGCAGACTTTTCAAATGTAAAATGTTAAAATCAAATCCATTTGTATAAATTTGATTGTACATGGACAAATTCTAGGAACTGGTCTTTAACAGTAGGAAACATTTCTATTACACTCTGCATTGTGTTTTCTCTATTTTGTTTGTCGTATTTAGTGTTTTAGTTTTTAATGCATTTTCACATCTGCTGCAACCTTTCCCACCCGTTTAGATATTTGGCCAGTTATACTGAGGTGGAAGGTCAGAGCGCATTCTGTATTTAAAGATGAAATTCACTGAAACCAAACAGTAACCACACAGGTTAGTCACTTTGATAACAATTTAAACTTATTTCATATCTTTAGTAAGCCAACACTTCAGACAAATTTGCTACATTTACAAACTGGCCACCATACTCTGCCATTTCTTACATTGCCTGATCACATGATCCAAATCACATGGCCTATATATTTCCTGATGTGAAAGGTCAGAGGATCACATGATACAAACAATCCATGTAAGGAAAAGGCATATTGCCATCAAATATTGATACTGTGATATTTGACAAGCAGATGAATAAGTAATGCTGTTGCATGGTGGAGTAGACTCTTCCTAAACACAGCATAATCAGCCCATATGTCAGCTTCTTAAAGTCAAGAACTATGCATTAAATTGTTGTGTAAAATATTCCACTTATCAATATCAGGCAAGTCAGGTTCAATATATTGTTTCTTAATTTTGCTAGCCACTGTTTAAACTGACTATCATATGACACGTGGTTTCAGCAAATTCCAGCTTTTAAATATGGAATGTACTCCTTATCTTTCATCTCAGCATAACTCAGAAGAACCAACCCTAGCAAGACCTTTGCAGGAAGGCATTCAAAATCTCTCTGTAAGCTACACCAGTTCTCAATAAGCTGCAACAAAATTTCATGTACAGCTACCATTGATGTAGAAATATGCGTTTAACAAATTCAGAAGTGTGATCTGACATTAATGCTACAAAGGCAAACATTATACTTGACTAAAAAAAGCTTATAAGGTGCACTTAGACATTAATTACCATCAGTGCAGTTTTTGAAACAGCAGTTCACAATCCCCAAGGATCTCCAAGATGTCTTGCTAGATCTCATAACTTGACATAATCTTTGATTTTATTTTGCAGTTTATTTTTTCTTCAATGTCAAATGGTGACGGCAATCATCTCTCCCAATATAAGACATACTAAATCAACATGACGTGATAACCAATAAACATAACTATTGCCTTTCCTGATTTTTCTCAAGAAACTGAATATTTCTTTCTATACTTCTATGCTAACTATTCAAACTTTTAAGCTCATTATCATTTTCATCTTCAGAGTGTTTTTGTTCACTGGATACAATTTAAAGAGGACTATATAAACACCAGCTTGATTAAGCAGGCATTTTGCATGAAAAATATTGTAAGTATAAAGAATCTGAGGTAGTATTGTAAAAGTCAGACTAGCAGCATAACCAACTCCAATGAACCTAATATATAAACCAGAACTGGATTTAACATGGACAATCCAGCTTCCAGATTTAACACCAATGATAGTATTTTCATCATTTTTGCTATTATTCCCCAAGTTCATAAATTTAAAGGCTCATTCCAGCAAGACTTATGCTCAGATCTTTAGTTTGGCAGGTCTGATAACTATCCAAATATCTAAAAAATGGAGCGAGAAAGGTCAGAGGAACTTCAGATTACAAACATTTACTGTAATTGATCACTTCTCTAATCTCAACCATTTCCGATTTTAATGACATATCAACTGTGTAAGGCTTGTATTAAATCAATATTTAATCCACATCATATGTACTGATTAGTTTTCATTGTCTTACACTATCATTGCCTTCATACAAAGTCAATTTATGGTTCACTAGATCAAAATAATTACCATGCTTCAGACCTGAATAACTTTTCTATGGCCTTTCACAATATAAGAAATAAAATATAATTTTGTTTAAAGAGAAAACTAAACATAACAAATGAAACAACAAAACCAAAGGATTAAAAATAATGTTATTAAACAAATAAACATTGCTGTTTCTTGTCTCTTTTATAAAAGAGAAGTCTATATCAGACAAAATCTCATTCAATTTATTCATAAGAAATCAACAAATAGCAGATGCAAATATTTTACGCAAGCCACTTTACTGCCTTTGTTTAAATCCACACTGAATAGACATTACAAATTTCTGTTTTTTGGTTTGTTTCTTGTTTAACATTTTATCAACTGATGCTGACATAACTGAAGCAAAATGCCTTTCTCAAAGACATACCAACATACCATGGTTTCAGTAGGAGCTGCACCCTTCTTGTCACAAGTCTGGCATGCTAATCATTTTGGCCTGCAAAGCTCCACGTGGTGTGTCAGTAATAGCAGATAAAATGGCAAGGATCTTTTCTTTACATCACGAGAAGTCTAGGGCATGATTGACAACCTTGCTACATAAATATTAACATGTAATATTGGGAAGTAACAATTTATTATCAGTAAAAGTCCTTAGAGCATACACATGATACTGTTATGACACCCATACAAATGCAATTTTGGTTAAATATTCATGACATACCTTCAATGAGACTGATAGGGACACAACGTTTCTGTGGATCATTTTCACAGTATTCAATTGCTGGCCCCTTTGGACAGCAAAATGATGAATTTATCTCTAAGTGACAACCACTGGCCTGAAACACAGTATTCAAATTAGACTTACTTCATTCTTATCTCCCTTTCTCACATACACGTACACTCATACATATGATAGCAAAAAAAGAAATTAAATTTTATAAATGAAAATAATTATGGCATTATATTTATATAAGGCATTACAGTAGTCAAAAATTTAATTGTACAGAATAAAATTTACTAGAGTTATTAAATGATATCCCTTCTAATATCCTTGCATTTATATAATCTGAAATATATTGCGAAAAGGAATAATTAATACACTATATATATATATATATATATATATATATATATATATATATATATATATATATATAAAATTATGGCTCCATGGTCTTAAAATAAGCAAATGAAAAGAGTGAGAAGCAACAAGTTTTGTAATATTCAACATATAATTTATTTCCATAGAATACAAAGTGAAACTATAAAAGTAACTATTGGCTTTATGAAATTAAATCCCATATAATCCTAGAATAATTAGCATAAGCCCTACTGATTAAAGATCTGAATAAACTTTAGTGGTATTCCCAAATAAATCCAATGTTGAAAGTGTTGATGTGCCTGTAGTGGCTAATAGTCTCTAATATACTAACATACCAACATACTGAATTGTTGTTGTTGTTGTTGTTGTTGTAGGGCTTAACGCCATTTTTCAGCACATGATAGGCTATACATGGCAGCCAGTATTAATGGTGGAGGAAGAAACCGGGAAATCCCCAGAAAGAACCACCGACCCACGAGAAGCTACTGGCAAGCTTTCTCACATATCCACATTCGCTGAATCTGAGACTCGAACCCACGCCGACAGAGGTGAGATGGCAGTGATCCATAACGGAGAGCGCTTTAGACCACTCGGCCACTCGGGGCCCCTTACTGAATTGTACTGATGTGCCAACAGTCTTTTGTCGAATAACAGTGAATTGAAAGTTTTTCTTGTTTGAATTCACTATAATTCCCAGATGATGTATCTTTCCTAGAATATTATAGAGCAGTTTGTATTTCCAAAGAAGAACAATTTAAATTAAATAACCAAATCAATGAACCCAACAAAGATTAGGCATCAGGATCTTATATCATGAATAAATCATTTTCCCAGTTGTTTGGTCACAGGATGAGTTTACATGTAAGTTTACAAAATGGACACGTGAAAGTGATGAAAAATTTTAATCACTTAAATATATTGAGTTGGAGATAAACTTGCAATGCATTATTTTCAGTTAATGCAGATATAAAATTTTGTGTATCAGATTCTTGTAATCTACACGACAATTACTGCAGTAGCAGTTAGTATTTCCAGTGCATATATCATATTTAGCATTCAAATTAAATGCCTACTATTAAACAAACTTAGTTGTGAAATGGGTATCTGCAGTAGATGTGATTGTATTTGCTGTACAATAAATATCCTTCAGTTTTGTACATCTATTTTTTAAAAGTTAAGTGGAATTTCTTCTTGTGCATACCTTTTTTCTCCTTTGTTTAACTAACTGCTCCGGCGGCCAAAGTGGTTAGAGCGTCTGCCTCGAAGGCAGAAGGTCGGGGGTTCATATCCCGGTCAAGTCATACCAAAGACTTATACAAAATGGTACTAAAAGCTGCCTTGCTTGGCACTCGGCATTAAAAGGTTAGTGTTAGGACTGGTCGGCCTGGTGTTTGGATAATGTGTCTGAGTGGGACATGATACTACATGTCTGCGGCATGATGCAACAGTGCCAGACATCACTATAGACTATCACACTGCAAACATCATAGCGATATAACTGGAAAACTGTTAAAGCTACATTCAAAATCCAAATCACACACACACACTCTTGTTTAACTAGTATGCTCAGCACATACTATCTATCAATAATGCTTTGTGTAATGCCAGAAATATTTAAACCACATGACTGCCAGGACTATAACATCTATCTCTAATTGCTCTAACTGTTAACATGGTTTGTTATTTTACATGGCTTTAAACAGGTATCCCTTGTAGAAGTTTGTTTACTTCATACTAGATGTAGAAAAGGTTTAGGCTTCAAAGGTTGTAAATCACCATTATTTCTGGTTTATTTTGAACTGTCTCTATTAATTCTTTGGTAGTTGCAAACATTACTGCAGTAATGCTCATTCCACATTCCATCTAATAAAATTTCTGAAGCATTAAGTGCATGCATGTTAATTATGACAAATTCGACAATAAAAAAACAGAAAATAAGAAAAGCACACTACTATCAATTCTTGCTACATTAAACATTAACTTTCTGCACAGCAATTTACCTATTTACTTATTTAGAACAAAGAGCAGAATCAATGAATCAATTTTATTTCTAAATTTTGTCAGTAGATGAATTCCAAATTCAAGATAAATGTAGCACATTTAAAAAATACATACTTTCTAATTGTCAATGCCCGTATCCAAATTGGCAACATAAGGTAAGGGTGAATTTGCTCAAAGGTTATATGGCATAATCTCTATATCTCGTACTTATATCTGAATCAGGACATTACATCTTCACTACATTTAAATGCATGGTCCCTAATCGGGACAAATTTTATGCAGGATCTACAAAGCACATGATGCCGCATTCCATAACCAAACTTAATAAATATACTTAGGATTGCTGGTTTGGTCATCTGACAAGTTGACATGTAATATTACAAAAAGACAGAAGGAAGTGATGAAAAAAGTGTGATCACTTAAATATTTTCGGAAAGAGATAGTCTAGTATTATTTTCAGTTAATGAAGATTTCATTTAATTGCTACAGTACATTCTTTCAATCCACATAAGAAATGCTCAAAACCGTCCTGACTAGCCACTGCTAGCAAACTTAGCATCAGACTTCAAAGTAAATATGTCTCTCCTCGGCTGGTGACTGAGGACAGATTCATGAAAAAAGTGATAAAGACAGTTACTGTTTTCATAAAATCACTTCTTTTACAGCATGGACACCAATGGAGAACAGACTTCAATACAGAGTAGACAAATTAGTACATAAAAAAGTATCATATTCTTAATAATCAGTCATATTCTAAGTCTATGGAAAAAGTTATTGCAATGTTTAGGAGTGCATCAAGGCCATTAGACTTTATTTTTCTAACTAAGTTAAATGGCAATGCTTAATTGGGAAAATGAACAATAATTATACTTAGTTTTTCTTATAACTCTAGAGACCAGTTTCATGTGAAAATATGAGAACTTATCTAATGCGTTTCTCAGTCAAAATTTTCTTTTTACAAACTAACATCTTTTTAGGTTTAAGGTGTGTGGTTTTGTGATATTGTCTTTCAATATTAATGTACATCTTGAAATTTTGATATTGAACAGCTCAATATTGAACAGTAGCTTGTACATGTAAGACTGTCCTGATTGACTGATGTTTACTAGATGCAGGAAGCTACAGTAAAAGGTGTAGAGGCTGACTTCAAAGACACTGCTTAAGCCAAAGCCTGGTGATGCATGCACATTTCATGAAAAAAGTGAGGACATAAATGACTTGGAATTCTTCACTGAAATCACTTTATTAGTGCCATGAATGGTCACTGATGGAGCGAAACTGCCAATACAGTGTACAAAATCCTGTGCCTTTAAGAAAATGCTGTACTCTCTCAGAATGTTATTTTCAAAGTTTAAGGGTAAAATTGCAGAAATCTGTTTTCGTACTATAGCTTGTGTATCTCTTATTTTAATATCCGATGCCATGTTATTCTTGTAGAATAAACTGTAGAAAGAATTATGACAAGTAGTTCATATTGTACATATTGTTCATATTGTACCAGTATTCTTGATCATGTCCAACACAAATAATAAGGCATTCATATGTAATCTCTTTTTGAATTTTATGTATTACTGCTTTCATTTATTTCTTCAAAGTGGTTCTTAAAAGTGGGTATGTAAATAAGGTGGAACTATTATAAATTATTAACCAGCACACAAAACACTTTTGTGAAACATAATTTATTGAGAAAAAGGTCTCAGAAATGCTTAATCATGTGTATTTAGATGCAAATGTTTTTTTCTGGAACACAGAAAATCACTTACATGCAAGTCCTCCATACACATGCTTTAAACCTCAAATTGACAAAGACTGTAATGAGATTCGGAAGAGTACTAAAGTTGCTAGAACTTACAGTTAGGATGGAACAGTAGCCAAGTATAAGAAAATGTGTGATGCCTGGCTTAGTTTTGGAATAAGACCTTTTCCTTGGATTGACAAAATTCAGTCTCACTCTGACGGATGAACAATAGCTATATATTAGTATTGTAAAGAATGTGGAAAATGCAACTCAATGGCAAACACTTGTTCTTCTAATCTAAAAATTTGGCCACTTCAAGTATGCCCAAAACGCTTCTGCGAGGAACTGCAACTTTTGCTGGCAGGATTTCTACTTTTACCAAAATAGTCCTGGACTCATAGTTTTAAATCTTATCGATATTGAGACCTCTGAGAATGAACATCAAAGTTACCGCTTGATGCAGGACAGTATGTAAATGTAAACTGTAGCTAAGCAATTTCTTGTGATGTATGCTACATTATTGGCAGGATACTGATGAAATTTAAAACCTCATTTTTCTATGTTCCGCATGTTCATCTTCATATTTCTCTAGCTAGGCCAATGATAAATTTAACATGATGTTAACACTACAGTTTGTACAGGTAAAGGTATGAAATTGACATCTGCCATGGTCAGATTTAAGCTGTAAGGGTTTCTCACATCTGTTTGTTGAGTATGTTGACTCACCAAGAGAATGCAACAGAATCAGTGAGGGGCGACATAAAACCCACTATTGCTGCAATCAAATTCATCACAGACATCCACTAAATTGAGTGGATCTTCACTAGAATGAGTGAAAAATCCACGACACTGAGTGGACTTTCACTACTTATAGTGAGCATTCAATCCCCTGCCCCTCTGGCAACATCAACTGGACTGAATGGGCAATCCATAACACTAATCTATGTACTTTGTAAGTAATTCACCAATTCCACAATCAAGTGACAACCAAAGATAAAGCTAACTTCATCATTTTTGGTCACTGGTAATTCTGTGTTGAATTTTTTAAAAAAGATAACCAAATGAGTTTGCTTATAACTAGAAATTATAATTAATGTTTGGTGAGTAGTTATTTAACAATATATATAATCCACAATATACTTCATTTTTCAGTTCTTGTAGTTTAAAATCAACCATCTCTTCAGAAGACTTTAGTTCTGCATCCTTTTTTATGACAGCTCTCCTCATTGTGTTTGATTTGGAAAGGAATGAAAGCTGTCCAGATGCCTCTGCCTTTCTGCAACTCATCAGCTGACTTCACTAAACTATCTTTATTTACGTCTAATCTTAACTTTCTGGTCATCCTACTCATCCATTTTCTCTTATCTGCAGATTTTTCTTCGATTTTTTTTCCCCCTCATCAAGAATGCTTGATATCATGGTCTAGCTGATAAGGCAGAGATAAGAAGCTCTTTTCTGACTGTGAAGTTATCAACACCTCCAGCAGATTTTAAATGATCTTTGATAGCCCACATTATAAAAGGCTTAATTTTTCTTCAAAATATACTTGTTGGATGCCATTTTAAGAAATGTCTATAATCAAAAATTTGATCATGAAGACACCTTGCATGAAGAATATGTACAGTTTAAAGCACCTGATGTACTACTGTAAAGATAGTCTGTTTCACTCTTTAACTCGACTAAATCTAATATGAAACCCAGATCCAAATCAAACACGGACAAGCCAATTAACCGGGTTTCACTGCAACTTTCTTATTTCTGTAGTTATTGCTTTTATTCTGTATTTTAATGGTCATGTTCATAAGACTTTTACAGCAAAATCGTATGGGTTTGCAGGTTTGCTATAGACAGGAAAATGTTAGCCCTCATTAACAACAGCGAATCAATGCAACTACTGGCCATAATTCCAAATGATTTGCATTTGGGGTGGGTAACTTGTCATTGCTTGACTGCTGCAGCACACTTCTGTACATCTGGCCAAATCTCAATGACCCTTTCAACAACATCCACATTTTTGACCCATCTGTGAGAGCAAAAACCTCTCTATGATGAAAGATCCAATCACCTGTGTAAAATCCTCATGTCAAGCAGGGGAATCTTTAAATAGCCAAAACAGCGGTCAATATATGCTCAGTATCCCAATCTTCTGCAGTACTACCAAGTTCAAAAGCGCTGTGAACAATGTGTAGTCCACAGCTTCCAATGTTAATAAGATTTTGGCTTTGTTCTTCAGCGATGTCATGCTCAAAATGATTAAATACCTTCAAGTTGACATTTGGTTGTGATATGATTTGGATTTTTAACGTAGCTTTAACAATATTTCAGTCATATCACTGTGATGTCTGCAGTGTGGCAGTTTATATTGATGTCTAGCACTCGGGCATCATGCCTCAGACATGTAGCATGATGTCCCACCTAGTCACATTATCCTGATACCAGGCCGACCAGTCCTAACACTAACCTCTTAATGCTGAGCGCCAAGCGAGGCAGCTGTTAGTACCATTTTTGTAAGTCTTTGGTATGACTCAGCCGGGGATCGAACCCACAACCTCCCGCATCCGAGGCAGACGCTCAAACCACTAGGCCACGGGAGCGGTCAGTTGACATTTGGTCTGTTCACAGGAAGGCAGAGCAGGCATCCTTCAACTTGTCATTGTCTGCAGTGGTATGGTCAAGGAAATCAGAAGTATACAAAAAAACCACCCACTTCCTAGTCAAACTCCTGTCTTAAAACTTCTTAACTTTGAATTTAATGAAGAAAACTACCTCAAAATCAATGGAGGGGCCCCAAGTGGCCAAGTGGTCTAAAGCTCTCACCATTACGGATCACTGCCATCTCACCTGTCTGTGTGGGTTCAAGTTTCAGGCTCGGTCAATGTGGGTATGTGAGAAAGCTTGCCAGTAGCTTCTCATGGGTCGGTGGCTCTTCCTCCAACATTTATACTGGCCGCCATGTATAGCCTATCTTGTGCTGAAAAATGGCGTTAAACCTAACAACAACAAGAAAATCAATGGAACTGTGATGGGTACAAAAATGGCCCCCTCAGATGCTAATATTTTTATGGGTAGACTGGAGGGTCAATTTTAAACATTGGTGGAACTTACACAACACCAGTGGATACACTTCATCGATGATATAAAGTGGCAACATGGAAGAGAAAATATGGATTATTTCATATAAAAGGCAAACAACTTCCATCATTCAATAAAATTTATGGCAAAAGTCTCCAACTCAAACTACATTTTCCTGGACACAACTACCAGACTGGTAGAGAACAAACTCCAAATAATCAACTCAGAACCGAGTGATAAACACTGGTATCTTCTCCCAACCAGTTTTCATCCAAAACACTGCATTCAGAAAATCCCATATTGCCAGACACTGAGGATGAAACATTCCAAAACGGATCTGAAGAGTTAGCTGAACATTTGATTAATTGTGGCTGCAACAAAGACCTGATAGCAGAGGCAACTCAAAAGGCTAAACAAAGGAACCATAATGACCTACTAAATTATACACAGAATGAAAAAGTTGTTTGGCTACCTTTTATCCTGACCTACCATCCAGACAACCACAAAGTAGTAAAATCACCTAGAAACACTGTCCCATCGTGGAAACGTTATTCCTCCCAAACAAACTAGTAGTTGCCTACTGGAGACCAAAAAACCTCAAAGACATCCTAGTCAGGGCGAAGCTAACACCAATCACTAACTATGACCACCCTAGTAAATCTGCCCTGTGGCGATTAAAGTAACAAAACCTGTCAACATATGACAGACTAGCACATACTACAGCACAGCAAAGAGCAAAAAATTTAACATACATGGACTAAACAGAACAAATCAATGGAACCGCAATGGGTACAAAAATTTCCCCTTTGTATGCTAATATTTTTATGGGAAAACTGGAGGGTCAACTTTTAGCATCAGTTGAACTTACACCATACCAGTGGGTACGCTTTATTGATGATATAGAAATGAAGTGGCAACATGGAAGAGAAAGTCTGGATGATTTCATATCAAAGGCAAACAATTTCCATCCTTCAATAAAATTCACAGCAGAAGTCTCCAACTCAAACCACATTTTCTTGGACACAACAACCAGACTGGTAGAAAACAAACTCCATACAGACATCTACTCGAAACCAACCGACAAACACCAGTATCTCCTCCCAACCAGCAGTCATCCAAAACACTGCAGTAGGAACATCCCATATAGCCAGGCATTGAGGATACACAGAATTTGCTCCGACAATGAAACATTCCTAAAAAAGGTCTGAAGAGCTATCTAAACATTTAATTTACCAAGGCTACGACGAAGACCTGATTGCGGAGGCAATCCAAAGGGCTAAACGCTAAACAAACAAACTGCGATGACCTACTAAAATATGGAAAGAAGGAAAATGCTGATAGGGTACCATTTATCCTAACCTACCATCCAGACAACCCCAAAGTAGGTAAAATCATCGAGAAACACTGGCCCATCATGGAATCGTCGGATGCACTAAAGTTAATCCTCCCAAACAAACCTGTAGTAGCCTACCGGAGACCAAAAATCCTCAAGGACATCCTAGTCAGGGCGAATCACTAATCAAGACCACCCTAGTCAATCTGGTCCCTGTGGCAATAAAAGGTGCAAAACCTGTCAACATATGACAGAGACCAGGACATTTTCCAGCACAGTGACTAGAGAAAAACTAAACATACATGGTCCAAGCAAAACGTGCAAAACAGAGAATGTAATTTATCTCATCACAGGTAAGATCTGTAGCCTTCAGTATATGGGAGAAACTGAAAAGTTACACAAAAGCATTAATCTTCAAAGATCTGACGAGATGACAAAGAAGCTGTACAGAAGTCCAGTTGCAGGACACTTTTCCTGTGGCAACACTTTCAGTGATTTAACACTTATTGCAATTACTCAGAACCCCAAATGAATTCAAAAACCAGAAAAGGAAAGGAATCTACTGGATACGCCACCTTAGAACATTGAAACCAAGTGATTTAACCCAAGAAGACTAGAAAAAGACAGCCAAGCACATATAAAATCATCTTTTTGCAGCCCGTACATTTTCATTTCAATAATTCTTTCTGTCTGCTTATTAGTCACCCAATAATCTATAATTACTACTAAAACAATGGAATATCCAGGATGTAATTTGTGGTACGCAAATTTACATAAAAAACAGATGGCAATATAGCTCATTGATTTCTAGGTCAATATAAAATATTTTTCAGCATCAGCACTAAGTTGAAGCCAACAAGTTAACAACATAAAAAATTTCAAGCTTTAATTCCTGAAGAAACAGGAAAAATTTTGTAACCTCAATGGTCTTTGTGTTTTTTGTCATGTCTGTTTCATATTTGCCTTTGGAAAAGACGCATTTAGAGTTAAAAGCGCTTAGGCTAGTTAGAAACTAGCTTTGTACTGTTCATTGTAAGTTTATTGCATTTTTTTAAATGAATCCCTGACACACGGGATCCCTTGCTGGATCCAGTGCACTTCAAAGGACTGTTAATCGCCATATGATTTGTATTCTTTACACACACACACACACACATGATATATATTTCCTGCAATTGTAGAACAAGCAAGGACAATGGTGGTGTAATACAGCTGGAACTGAATATGTGTATCATATGCCGTATCAAAGATATACAATTAAATTGCTATGTAACAAAAAATACATAAAGAATAAAAATATAATTTTACCATTATGCTATACATCTGTCCTTTATTCCACTGTGGCGATATTGGTAGTTTTTCACATAAGCACTCTTGTTCCATAGTTGGTTCTTGGAAATGAAAAATTGAGATTATAAAAATATTATATTTGAACTAAGATAATATTACCAATAGTATTATCAGCTATGTCTAAAATACATAATCTGAACTATAGCAGGCCATATGATTAAATGTAATATAATCTAGAAAAGTAATTCACTGCTTTCAAGTTTATGTGAGTTGCATACCATAGTCTATACATTTTAAATTATTTCAATACTGTGGAAACATTTACGTATGCTACTGTAGTTCTGTTGCACCGTAAATTTTAACTCCTCTTTATAACATATTAAATACAAGAAAAGGTACAACATCACTTGCTTTATAAAATTTATAAAAGTGACAGACAGCAGCAAGAGGCAGACTGAGAAAGGATGTTGAACATCGTATGAAAGCAGGCATTTTCTGTACCTATGACATTCAGCTCAACTGTCTGCATGTTTGGATTCTTTTCCCATGCAATCAAAGGATAGAAGGTGTAGTTTCCCATATCTGTAGTGGAGATATTCTTTAACAAGATTCCAGTTTCACCACTTTTGTCTACTCTCCCTTTGTATTTAAGCTCTACATTGAAGCCCTGAGCTGCAGAACTATATGCAATTAATTCTGTTGTATTAAAGAGCCACTGGAGCTGTTTTACTTCTTCACTAGGTTCTTTCATATATTCCCAGGTCAAATTTACAGTCTGTCCAATGCACTTGTTAAATGTTGATGGTTTACTAATCCATATTATTCCTGCATTTAAAATAATAGAAAATAATTGTCATTAAGCATTAATGCTAAATTTTCTGGGTTGTGACCTCTGTGGGTAAATATTTTTTTAAAGGCATTAAAATGTCTGGATAAAATGAAAAAAAGGTATTTTTCATTCAGCTATACAGAGCAAAAAGTACATTGAAATGAGTGATTACAAATGTGATTCATGACAATTTCTTTCCTAAATAAACATTCCTATTTGACTTAGACAAGTTGGATTTAGTAGTACTAAATTAAATTTCTTATGGCATAAAGCTCTTGAAAACTAATGATAGTCAATTGGAGTAAGCCCAATTATAAATTTAATCAGAATATAAAAGTGTCATACATGGTCTAAGTAGGTTGTAGAAATATATTAAATTTTTTGCACAAGTAACAGATTTCTACCTAGAAGCTGGAATCAATTTTATAGTAATCAAATTAATAACATACCTATGTATGCTACCACTAAATAAATTAAATGTACTGAATGCATAATTCCTAACATTTTTCTTCAATTTGTTTTTATTCACATGTAATTGCAACATATTTAAAAATATAGATTTTTTTCGTTGGTAAAACTAATTTTAATGATGTATTACTTGCCTGTTGTTATTGCATACTTTTCTAGGAGCAAATTACCCAACCGAACAATAAAAATTCTGTCTTTCCATTAGTGTGAATCTGAATCTTGCAGAACACTGAATCAACCTTGCATAAGAACACCATACTTTGGCATGTGTGAAAAGATCTCTTCATATATTTGAGGCAGCAGCCTAAAGTTGGACAACAGTGCAGGTGGGAGGAGGGAATCTGGCAATGGCAACAGTATTACATCATCAGTTTTGCCCCCCCACCCCAATACTTTTCAATATCAGTAATACCATACCTATTGTTACTGCAAAGCTGAATTTGTCATTTTGGAGAGTGGTCTGGTGATCCCAAAACTCGCAAATAAAAAAGCAAGAACATAAACAAAAACACAAGGAATACTCACCCTAACAGAAGTGCAGGAGACTACTGAGGGATGGAGTTTGCATGGGCCACATTTTTAGCAATGTTGATCGTGTCCAGCGAGAAAACGCCTTTGCTTTCATGGGCTAACGAGCGAAAGTAAAAGGAGATGGTAGTGTGAGAGTGCCAAAATGTGGCTTTCATCACATCCTCCAAAGATGAATGAGTTAGACAGGTCTATCAGGCAGCAATGGCATCAACCTCATGGGCTTTAATTTTCACAGAAGACCGGTCCCTATCAACAAGGGGCTGGAAACCTCTTGATAGTTAATGCAATCCACATAGAACTGGTGGAAGTTGAAATATCAGCTGAACATTTAATGAGTAAGAAAAGATATTTCTGACCCTTCCTTCTTCATTTAGAGGCTGGGAAATAAAAAACCAAAGCCCTGACCAGACATAAAGTTTATATTGGTCATCCCCAGCACAGATATGGCTGAAACTGGGGATCTCAAATGGGAGTGGAGCAACCAAAGGAAGCTTGGGTTTTTTTTACTAAAAGAACCTGGTTGGTAAAGGGCAGAGACTGACTTGTAATTCCACTGAATCTGATACAACCATTCTCTATGGAAAGGGCATCGAGTTCGCTCCTTCAACTCGTGGATCATGCTAAGGCAAGCAAGAAAACTGAGTGTAAAGTTCTCAAAGGAAGCTTTACCAAAAGGTTCATGGCGGTGGGGATCAGGGGGTGGTATTTAGAGACCACATGACACGAGAGACATTCCATGTAGGCATTTGAGAGTTAGACAGGGGTCTCTGCAACTTGAAATACATAAACAAGTCTGCTAAGGGAGAATTCATCCAGATAGCAGGGCCTTTTGAAGATCTGTGCTCTTGGAAAGGGCTTAATAGTAGAAACTGAGCATTTTCTCTTTTAGCTCACAGAGGGACAGCTAGGACTGACATGTTTTCTACTAATCACAAAAGAGTATTCATCATGACACAGACAAGATGGCTGCCATGTATGGATGGTTCTAACACAGCTCTGCTCAATATTCAATGAACTTTGTGTAAAAACTGGTGTTAAATATGCTAATACGTATTGCCATAATTTATACTGTGGATTTATGACAATATTAAGTTAGTGTAAGTGAAATTTAATGTGCACGCTTTCATTTATTCAAGTGAACATGGAAAACTGTTCAAAACAAAGGATTTTAGGTTATCCAAGATGGCTACCGAAGTGGATTAACTTGAAACTGAACTACATCTACCATATCTGAACTTCAGATGATACCAACTCAAACACATTATGTAAGTTTCTTTTATCAAAAGTTTATGGATATGTGCTAGTCATATACAAGGATTTCATATTATACATTCTATCGCTGTTTTGAACAAGCTGAAAATATTAGAATCATGGAAAGATATTTAAATACCAGCCTTATAGGTTCCTTACTCAGCACACTTAGCTCAACCTTTTCTGCATCATTCTCTGGCTTTAGTATGTTTGACTTACCTGAAGATTAGAGCAACTCAGATAATCCCAGGCAGCAAAGTCATGTACAGAGTAAAAATGAAAACAATGGTACAGATGATGATTTGGAGTTATCCAATATGGCTGATATTTATCCAGAATTCCTGAGGGTGAAACATAATAAATAGTGTCACTGTGCATATAGATCCACAAAAGTTTGAGTTTGTAAAACAGATATTGGATTCAGAACCTTGCATGACTTCATGCAGTTCAAGTGTTCAAAATGGTACTATCTACAGAACACAAGAGAAAAACACTGTGACAGCTACATTATATAAAACATCTGTCCTACACATACAGGGGCTGAACTGTTTCACATGGTTAGATCATATTATCTGTAAATGTAGACAGGATGAGAATACCCATGCTAAAGGCAGTTACATGCTGACATCTACACCAGTAATTAGATGTAGTACCAAACATGAAACAGCTCCTTAAGTCTTTGGCCTAGATGACTCAGGCAATAAAATTAACTCCCCTCCAGAGTGTCAGACAATTACACGCTCTATAAATCATGAACATTGATGGCTTAAACCATAATGATTTCTCCATGTGTGTACATCAAAAAACAATTAGGAACTTGGAGGCCCAAAGTGAAGAATTAAAACTAGAGTTACATGCTATTAAGTCAGCACAGGGAAGGATTGATGAGCAAGTAACCTCATGTGAAACTGCAATTCAGACAGACTCCCAAATAACAATGTCAGATGCTCAGACTCAGACAATCCCAATACCAGCCAAAAGAAAACAAAATGACCATGCAAGTAACAACTGATATCCAGAGTAATCTTGCACTGCAAACAACAGTACCCCCATCTAAGTCATGTGTCACACCTGCAACAGCAATAAGTGTACACCCATTGTCTTCTGCTCAGACAAGTCTGTTGCCTGGACCAACAACTGCATTTCCCAGTGCTCAGACAAATGTGTCAATATCAGCTCGACTAGCTCACACAAATGTGACATCAATTTCAGCACCCCTTCCTCCAAGAGATGTGTCTGAAATACAAACCAGAGTCCAACACATGAAATCACAAGCCAGGAAAGACAGGACTCTAATAATTGGCTCCTCAATAATGAAAAGTATAATACCAAGGAGACTTATTAAAACAGATGTACAGACTCTGAGAGGTGCAAAAATCGACAACATCATGGACAGAATAATGAATACTGACTTAACCAAATTTTAGTAGGTGGAAATGATGCCAGTGATGGAAGGTCACTAAATCAAATCAGAACAGATTTTGAAAGTTTACTGTATGCTGCTAGTATTGCAGCCGAGATACATGTAAAATAATGATATCAGGACTACCTCCTCGTGTGCACATCAGGGTGAAAGAAATCAATGATCTGATAATTGACCTATGTGAAGACTTCAGTCTACAGTACATTCCACAATATACATCTTTCTTTCTTCAGAACCAGGATGTCAACCTAAGCCTCTACCATAGAGACAAAATACATTTAAGTCAAAAAGGAACCTCTCAACTACTGAGAAGTATTAACATGTATGCCTCCATTTTCAGGCACTATAATGAACTGTACTGTCTCTACTGTGGAGAAATTGAGCATGCGACACAGGTATGCCATCATGGCAAACAGATTGAGTTTAGATGCCATAAATTTGGACACAAAAAAGGACTGTCAATCAATGTATTATATTATACATATTAGGAAGGTGGCAAAGAGGAGAATGCCAGTGCTTCATTTATAACAAATCTAAATGTACCCAGTGAGGCTCTTGACTCCAATTATTCAATGGACACTATTGTAAATGCAAAAATTAATGGATTTTCAGGGTCTGTATGTGACTATGAAGATGCTAATATATACAAACTTTTAAATATGGAAATAGGATGTCAGAATGATAAAAGTAGTATGGAGACAATCTCAGTGAGTACCCCATTGCATGATGACATGCATATAATTGATGTGAAACTAAATACAAAAGGTTTTAACATAGGTCACTTAAATGTACAAGGTATAGTGGGAAAAATAGACCAGATTAAGTTAATGTTGTCTTCCAAGGAAAATAATATACATGTTTTAGGACTTACTGAAACCAAATTAAATGCTAACCACAATGATAATCTATGGCACTGTCAAGGCTACAATAAACCATTACGCAGGGAGAGAGACAGCAGGGGGAGGTCTTGTTGTATACATTGGGGAAGATGTAAATGCAGAAAGGCGACTTGACTTGGAGTCACATGAAATTGAGATTATCTGGGTGGAAATTTTTCAAAATAATGCAAAATCATTCCTAGTTGGTTTCATTTATAGGCCACCTTCCTCCAAAGCAATTTGGAATGATAATTTTTTGAAAGAAATGGAAAATGTTCTTGTATAGGAGAAAGAAACATATATACTCGGTGATATAAATAAGGACATTCTCAATACTCAAATAAGGAACTGGATGGAATTTATTGACTCATTAGACCTAGTCCAGCTGGTAAATGAGCCCACAAGGGTAACAGAAAAATCAAGCACTCTTATTGATCACATTTATACCAACTACCAGACAATGTGGCTTGTTGTACTGAATGTTGGTCTTAGTGACCACTATCCTACTTTTTTGACAAGAAAGGTTAAATGCAAGAGAAATAAGAAAAATACACACAATACTATCACTTACAGATTGTTCAAAAATTTTAATGAAGAACAATTTCTCAATGACCTATATAAAGTTCCATGGAATATGATCCAAAATTTGGATGACATAGATGAAGCTCTGAGGGTGTGGACTGACTTATTTATGGATGTAGTCTCTAAGGGTGTGGACTGACTTATTTATGGTTGTAGTCTCTAAGGGTGTGGACTGACTTATTTATGGATGTAGTCTATAAGGGTGTGGACTGACTTATTTATGGATGTAGTCTCTAAGGGTGTGGACTGACTTATTTATGGTTGTAGTCTCTAAGGGTGTGGACTGATTTATGGATGTAGTCTCTAAGGGTGTGGACTGACTTATTTATGGATGTAGTCTCTAAGCATGCACCACTAAAAGTACATCGAGTAAAAAAGGAAATCCAACCTAACTGGCTTACTACTGAAATCCTAGACGCTATGAAAACACGAGACCAATTTAAGGTTATGGGAAACCATGCACAATATAAAGTATGGAGAAATAAAATAACAAGTATCATTAAAAAAAACTAAAAAAAACTTATTATCAATCATTGCTTGAAAACAAAAAGAGCAACACAAACCCCATTTGGAAAGTCTTCAATTAACTCAATGGAGGAACACACAAAGATCAGACAAATAAAATTCACTCACTTCTGGTAAATGACACCCTAGTCACTGATGACACTGACATTGCAAATGTTTTCAATGATTTTTTTTCACCAACATTACCACAAAGTTAAAAGAACCAGTGACTGAAAACAACTTTAATGAACTGAAAAAGTTCTGCAGCAGCAAAATCTCTAAGGAGCTAAGTTTCTCTATCCCACCAGTATCAAAAACCTTTGTTAAAAAATATCTCAGTGAACATGATACCAAGAAAGCTACTTGACCTGATCAAATTGGTCCATGACTCATTAAATCTTCTGCCTCTGCTATTTTAGATAGCATAACATTCATAATCAATTTAAGTATTACAACCTCATCTGTCCTCAAAATATGGAAAACTGCAAAAGTAACTCCTATTCACAAATCTGGTTCTAAGGATAATGCTGATAAACTACTGGCCAATCTCAATACTACCAAACTTGTCAAAATTGATTCAAAAACACATCCATGATTCATTCATGTCATATTTAACCAAACACTTGCTGTTACACCCTAATCAATCAGACTTTAGACAGAAACATTCATGTGAGACTGCCTTGATCTCCCTAACTGATAAATGGCTTCAAGCACTTGACCAAGGTAGAATAATAGGATCTGTATTTGTAGATTTCAGGAAAGCTTTTGACATGGTGGATCATGAAATCCTTTTGAAGAAACTGAAAATCTACCAATGTGATGAAAGCACAGTTTGATGGTTTACTTCATACTTAAGTGAGAGAACACAACATGTTTGTATAAAAATGTTCTGCCTGAACCTGGAACAATTAGATATGAAGTGCCAAAAAACTCAATTCTAGGTCCATTACTATTTATTTTATTTATTAATGACCTACCACTTTTACTAAGGGATTCAATATCATCTACAGATCTCTATGCAGATATGACACAACATTGTCAGTAGGGCTGTCAAAAACCACGGAAAACTTCACCCAGGTACCCGTTGCGTCGTTTAACGGGTAACTGGGTACTCGTTAGAACATGAAAGACATGTACAACCCTACTTACCCCACTGTCAAATTTTCACAAACCTTGATTATTTTAGGGTCACAAAACGAATGGACTATTTACATCATTTTGCACATTGTTTACCACACTTTATCCACTATTTCGCATTCTCTTTTTCGCATTTTACCAATTCACACTTTCACATTTTCACATTTGCACTTTACCCACACCCAATGGAAGATGGCTGATAGTCTGTCGATGGAGATAATTTGTTTTCCTATTGTACTTCAAATTGTCTATTATAAATTGTGCGATAATATTTTGTTTGATTTGTCAATAATAATGTATTAATATTACAATGTCGTTTCACTTATTAATAACCTTCCAACAACTTCCACAGCGTGTTTTGTTATTTATTACTCATGGTGAATGGTGGTGAAAGTCAACTTCCGGTTGAGAACTTGAATACTAAAGGAGGTTTACACTTAAGTAAGTAAGCAAAACATTACAATATTAATATTTCAAACTAGAATAAAATAACATTTTTTGAAAGTTTTTACAGCGATGCATGTTTCCTGTTTGCAACGTTTCCTGCCGTCGAAAAAGCACTTTTGGATGGAATTGACGTTGCAGGAATACAGAGATATTTTTGCGCAAGGACAGCCAGCCTGGGATATTGTGATGTATTATCTTGCCAATACTGAAGAATGTCACCATTAACATGAAGTGGCGTCTCCGACAGATATGTTGCCAATTCGTCTACTGATGCAGCATTGTCGTCTGCAGCACACAGAGAAGCTAGATCATCGAAAATGTTATTTTCGGCGACATTTTCCATTCTCGGTCTCTTCGGTTCCAGTTCATCCGTTTTGTCAGTGATTATGGCAACAGTGGTTAACGGCACAGGTAGTGGATCCGTGATTACTACTGCCATCAACTCCAGTCTGACAACAGCGTACGTCTCCTGTCGTGGTGCTTCCTCAAAAAATTTCAGACGTTTATAACGCGGATCGACGACTGCAGCCTTAGCTGCATTGAGCACGCTGTATCCGGTAGGATAATAGTAGGTTTGAAGTTCATTGGTGATGGCTTTCCGACATTCTTTAATTACAGCATCATCATCTGGTTTCAAATCAGGAATGTTTTTCATTATTATGTACAAGTGTGCATACACAGACGAGATGGACGGGTACTTTTGTCCAGATGACATGACGGTAACTTGCTTGAAAGGCTTTAGTATAGGTATGAGAGCTTCAGCCAATGACCAGTTTTCGTCAGTCATTTCAAAAGTAAAAGCAATGCTGCGGACTGTTACCTGTGAGTCAGACAGAACTGCACCGATCGCCCACCGTAATTTCACGAGGCGTTCCAACATATCCCGAGTCGAATTCCACCTTGTAGAACAATCTATGATAACTTCCGAAACTGCAGCGGTGTCATTACTTTGTAGTGCTTTCTGTTTTTCATGCAAAGCCTGAGCTGCAAATGTACTGCGTTTAAAATGTGCAGCTATTCTCCTGGCAGCACCAAGCATTCTGCCTATGGCTTTCACTTTTAAACCAGCGCTAATTGCCAATTGCAACGTATGAGTGAAGCAAAGCTGATCTGGCTAGTCATCCAGCAAGTCCATGGCTGCATTCATATTTGATCCATTGTCATGGACTGTTGCAGCTATTTTATTCACCGGAATGTTCCACTCATTGGCACAATCACTCAGACAAACACTGATGTTTTGCCCAGTGTGTCGTTCCGGAGTCTCCGTTGTCTGCAAAATGGCTGATTCCAGTTCCCACACAGGATTTATCCAGTGAGCAGTCACGCACATATAGGCAATGTTCTGCAACGATGTTTACAAATCCGTTGTAAATGCTACATAATAAGCCTTTTCCAATTAAACCAACATTTTCCGAACGCCTTCATCATACCGTTTCTTTATCAACGCAGTTGTTGTTGTTCTTGATTTGATTTCGTAGTCTGGCTCTAGAAAATTAATTAGGCTTTAAAACCGTCTCCATCCACAATACTTATCGGCCGCCCATCTTGTGCAATGAAGGCAGCTATTCTCCGCTCAATTTCTAAGGCCTTGGCTTTTGATAATTTTGGTTTCCCGACCATGAATGAAGCAATGCACAAAGTACTAATTGTGCTGCTGTTATTATTGACGTCGATGCGGTGTGTTCCAACAAGATGGTTCCGCAAAGTACTTGTTTTTCCACCTTTTGCAGAAAGCACCAGTTCACACAATTTGCAACGAGCACTATTCTCATTCAGTCGTTCAGCATGCGCCCACACTTTAGGAACATTGCCCATTACTCTTTGTAAAATATTTATTTAAACAGAAAATAATATCACTCCCTATAATAACTGTGTTTTGTTAGACATACATGCAGCGCTTCTAAAATGGCATTAGCAAACAGGGCTACAGCGACTGCGTGGTCACGTGGTGTCACTGGTATGTACCAGAGATACCACATGACCAAGCAGTCACTGAAGTGACATCTTAACACAAGTAGTCTACATATTAGTGCTGTTTTGAACTGTGAAGCTGTTCGCACAGCCCAGCGTGCAGCAGCCATTTAGTAGTGGGCCGCTGATGCATAACGGGTGGTCCTATTCCTAAATATAGACTGGAGCTGCAACTCAGACCAGCGTACTGCTGATGATATATGATATTTTGATAGTGTTGTCGACAAATTATTTTTGTGAACGGGTACTCATCATCAATTTTCAATGCCTGGGTTTTTCACTACGGTCAGGTACCCGGTTAATCGGGTACCCGTTGACAGCCCTAACTGTCAGACATCCAAAACACAAAGCATGAACTCAAAATTTCTTTAATTAATGCCCTAAACAAACTGGACAACTGGTGCACATGCAATGGCATGGTGGTAAATACTTGTAAAACTAAAATATTACTTATCTCAATACTGTAGAAAAGGGCAAATCTTGATAGTGATGAACCATGTCTGACACGGAAGGATAAAAAGTTGCAAATGGTCTGTCATAATAGACTACTTGGTATTTTGGTAGATAATAGCCTATCATGGACTGAACATATCAAACATATCAGTAAAAAAGTCAATTCAAGTTTATGGCTTCTGAGAAAACTCTTTTATAAGTTACATACAACCCTATTTAGACTACTGTAATACAGTATGGTGTAATTCAAATGATATAAACACAGCAAAGCTGGCACATCTTCAAAAAAGAGCATTTGTGCTAATATCAGTCCAGAAAGAACGCAAGGAAAATTTAGCTGGTAAGTTAAAAATATCACCAATTAAAGAACGAATCCATTTGAGAAAAGCCAAATTAATGTACAGGATATCCAATAATAGTGCTCCTGAATATTTACAATCATTATTCCAGTATAGGCTACCTGGCAATACTTCCCACCTGTGATCCATGTCTACCAAACAGTATAAAATTCCCAAACCAAATAAGGAATTATTTTTAACAAGTTTCCAATACTCTAGAACTTTGCTCTGGAATAGTATTCCAGTTGAGATAGAAATGTCCACTATATTTCCTTCTTCTAAACCCAATATATCCAGTGGCTTCAGAGATGCAGCTAAATTAAATAAATTCCTTTGTATGAGGGCCTCAAGGTAGATTAGTTCTTAGCTAATTGTGTTACCCTCTTTAAATAAAGTCATTATTATTATTATTATTATTATTATTATTATTATTATTATTATTATTATAATAAAATGAGTATACCTTATAGGTTTATCTTCTGGACTGAATGATGCACTTGGCAATTTGGTTCTAAAAGTTTTCTTGCAAAGAGATCATTTGAGATGAACAAAACCTGAAGGTGGAGATTTTGTGGGTTGCTGAGGATGAGAGAGCTCCTGTGCTGTGACAGAAGGTCACTCATCTGAGGTAAGATCCACCAGCAGATGAAGATCACTGAATCACAATTGATGGGGTCACTGAGAAGCAATCAAACTGAGGTGTGCCATGGATCATCTTTGTGTAAGACCTGTGGGATCATCATGAACAGTGGCAAGGTTTAAGCAAACAGACAATCCCACTTCAGGCTAAAGGCATCCACTGCCCAAGCCCTCTGGTCGGGGACTGGAAAACATAAAAAGTGAGCTTTTTGTTCAGCTTGGTGGTAAATAAGTTTATCAAGGGAGTTCCCAAAAGACAGAACAGGGATTGTTACAAATCAGTGGCGAGACCATTGCATAAGAACAATCTTCCCTTTCCTGAAAGACTGTCTGCCAAAATATTCTTCCTGTTGAGAATGTGGCTGAAAGAATATTCCGTCTGAAGGTGTCCAGCAAGGAAATTCCAAACCTCCATACAGAGCAAAGGTGTATGTGTGCCTCCTTGTCTGCAGTACGCTACCATGTGACATACTGTCAGAGGAGACCATCATGCAGTGACTTTGCTGGACACACCCCTTAAGGCCTAAAAAATCAGACCTCATTTCCAAATTGTGGATGTGGAGGGTATATTCTTCCTGAGTTCGTGAACCCTGAAGAATCAGACCCTCGAGCTTTAGCACCCAACCCGGAAACTGATACATCAGAGAGCTGTAAACAGTTGGGTTTGGATGTGCAGGGATGTCTGTATGTGGGAACTCCATCCAGAAGCCGGTAATTCCAACCCAGTGAAATCAGAGCATTCTAGTAGGCCCTGCTCCTCTGCCTCCTTAAATGAAGGATGAGAAAAGGTAGGTGACCGGAAGAGAGAGTGTACCATATCAGCTTGCTCTGCGTCAAACTCGTTGGCTTTAATGAAGAAACTAATATCTTCATCCTGCTCTCTCTTGGGAGGTTGGACTACATGACCTGGTACCCCTATTTTTAGAGGGAGATTTGGGAGAGGGGAAACTTGATTTGGTGACTCTTCTAGCAGAGTTAATAGACTGCTTAAAACAGTGGCCTCGACTGGTGGCTTAGGGTGATAACCTGTCCACTCAGAGCACTTTGAGAAAGAAGGTCTATCCTTCTCTCTCTTTTTAGACCCAAACTTGTAAGATGAAGTAGGTCTATAGCCAGCAGGCATGGCCTCACTACTATGCAACCCAAGCCCAGAAGTCCAAGGTTTTGTGAAGGCAAAGGATTAATTACTTCCTTGCAGAGAAAGGCCCAGCATCCCATGGGGATTTAAAGATATCATAGGGAAGTGGAGACATCGATCTGATTCCCTGCCTTAATCTGGCATCTATAAGCCAATTCCAAGTCCCCCATGGGATGAAATGGTAGTTGGGGGGGGGGGGGAGAAGGAGAAATGAGATCTACCAAATTACCAACTCTGAACCATATTGATTGCAAAGACCCATACCCAGTGCACGGTCACCAGGCAAGGACTCAGCTCTGTGGGAAAATCTATCTCTAGTTCTGATAGACTTAGATCTGAGCACTCCCTTTCTTGGGGAACTAGACCTCACTACCAAGAACAGGTCCCTGGGACTGAAAGGGTGCTGCTCCACCCTTATGGGGGGGGTGTGAAAGGGGGACGCAATTCACAATCAGCCCTTACTGAACAGTGTGGGTCAATAGAAGGTGCTGCTTCATCTTAGTGGGGTGGGGAAAGGGGATGAATCATTCTCTTCTGTATTAGATCTGAGAGGGTGCTGCACCTCCACAAGGGGAGGGTGTGACTTGCTCTCTATCCCAGTGTAAAGCGAGGGTGCAGCTCCCCCCTCTCATAAGAGGGCGACTCACTCTCCACCAGTTTATAAGTTCCTTTCAGAGGGGGCCCACTAATCTTAGGAGTCTCTAAGGAGACTCTGGTAATCTTTCTCTTAGACCTGAGATATTCAGTGAGAACCCCAAAAACTGATGAAGACATGGATAGCTTCTTCCTTCTTTGGTAGGTTCATCAACTATCCACAAGAAACCCATATCTTATCAGACCCATGGCTACAAAATGGACAATTGTCTATCCTCTTACAGTGTGGACATGATAAAATAATGGCATGCATGTCACAGGGAGATTTCTTGTGGCCACACTTACCCTCTCCCTGCTGAGACAATTTCCCTGAACTAGAGATGCTGAAAGTTTGATATACAAGAAATTTCTAAGTGGGTAAAGCTTGTACAAAGTCTAAGTCAATATTAATATTCAGTGAAAACAAAAAAGGTCTTACCTGCGTGTTTCACTATGATTAAATGTTACTGTAAAAAGGAACCAATCTATGCTAAAGGGCAAAAAAAGGCAGTAATTAAGGCTTAAAAATGAAGGTAGTGCTAAAGATTAGCAAAACACCAGTAGGTTAAATTTGATAATTACAAGGGAAACAATTAAAGAAGGCTATCCAAAAATTAAAATGATGAAAAAATCTGAGACCGATAACCAAGCATAACAGATGAAATGAAGGAGTGGTGTGTCACCTGCTTATCAATTATTGTTGTTGTTGTTGTAGGGCTTAACGCCATTTTTCAGCACACGATAGGCTATACATGGCGGCCAGTATTAATGGTGGAGGAAGAAACCGGGAAATCCCCGGAAAGAACCACCGACCCACGAGAAGCTACTGGCAAGCTTTCTCACATATCCACATTTGCCGAATCCGAGACTCGAACCCATGCAGACAGAGGTGAGATGGCAGTGATCCGTAACGGAGAGCGCTTTAGACCACTCAGCCACTCGGGGTCCCTCTTATCAATTATAAAAATATCATAATTTACAAATTATGTAAGGTGAATAATATAGTTGGCAGGAGAGTCCATTGACTCCAAGAAGTAATAATAGGAAAGTAATAATAAATTACCTACCCATAGCTGCTTAGAAAATGATATTTGAGTACAAGTAAAACATCCAAACTGAAAATTAACACACTTAGAAGGGTGAAAATAAATTGCTAAGATGTACACCATGTATACAGAACAAATACCTAAAAAACTCTCAAGAGAACTTAATTAAACAGTGATTAAAAATCAATCAGGGTATAATCCTAAAGTTCGCAAAGAATATAACACAAAGGACAATTAATAATTTGCTCTTTGACCCATATAGCGACAGAAAATCCTTACATAAAGAATGGTGAGCATTACAACATAGCAACTGAAACAAATAGATGAAAAATATATGAAGAGGACCTTTCACATATACCTGAGATGTTTGGGATTCTCATGCAGGGCTGATCCAATGTTATCAAAGATTCTGTTTCACTCTGATGGGAGGACGAAATTTCCATCATTCAGTTGGGTATTTTCCTCCCAGAAAAGTACTAGCTATGCCATAGTAACATGTATGGCATAGCCAATATTAAAATACAATAATTATATATCAAAGAAGAAAAATCAATTATATTTAATTAACAATGAATAAAAAGTAGTGTAATCAAAAAATATTAATTTATTGAAATTATTTCTATAAAGACAAAAAACAAGACTTGATGCTCTAGTGGCTGAAAAGACTTTCCATGAATTCAAGTCCATTTCCTCCTGTTAACTGCCAAGTGTTTAAATCATCTGATGTTTTAGCAAAAGCTTGATTAGATGTAAAATTGGCATCATTTTCATTGAGGAACAAGTCTTCTGATGATCATCCATTCAGGGAAGTAACGACAGCAAGATTGTCAAGACTGCCATTGTTGCAACCATACTGGAATTATAACTGGCACCATTTTCATTTAGGACAAACTTGACATCATAAGAAGTCAATAGTTGAAAACTCCAATGTTGACATATTCATCCTTTTAGTAGGAATAAAAATACGAGTTTCAATATGGCCACTATATTGCCCATATTCAGGGTCAAACTGCATCATTTTCATTTAGGACTTGACACCATAAGAAGTCTTCTGATGAAAACATCTCAAAATGGCTTTCCTTTTCCAAGTAGTAGCAATAACAAGATTTTCAAGATGGCTACCATGTTGGCCATACTAGACATCATATTGGCACCATTTTAGTTCTGAATCATCAAGGCATTATAAGAAGCCTTCTGGTGAAAACCCCCTTTTGATATGAGTTTCCATTTTGAAGGAGTTACAATAACAAGATCTTCAAGATGGCTGCAATGGCCATACTAGATATCAGATTGGCATCATTTCCATTCAGTACCTATTAGACATCATAAGAAGTCTTTTACTGGAAGCACAATGCTGATATGACCAGCCACATAAAAGTAGTGATATGATTTCAGGATGGCCATTCAACGAAAACCTGATGCTAATATGACCATTCATTCAGTGGTGATAAAAAAAAAAATTTCAAGATGGCCATATTTGAAGGTCTGAGCAGCAACATTTTCATTAATGACCAAACAGACAGCATAAGATGTCTTCTGATGAAAATCCCCATGACAATATGACCTTTCATTAAGAATGAGCGGCAACAAGATTTCCAAGCTATATTGGACTTCAGATACCACTATTTACATTTTGAGACAACAAAGTATTGTAAAAAGTCTTTTGGTGAAAAGTCCCATGTCAGTATGACTTTCCATTCAGAAGGAGTAGCAATAACAAGACTTTCAAGATGGTTGTCATGGTTGCCCTACTGGATGTCAGGTCAGCACCATTTTTGTTTAGGACCAACTAGATATAAAACATCCTTTAGTGAAAACTCCATGTTGACAGACCATCCACTGAAGAGGAGAAGCAACAAGATTTTCAAGATGGCTGCTGTGATAGACATACTGGATGAGCAGCACCATTTTCTTCTAGAATAACTAGACCATGTGATAAATGTGTAAAGTTTCATGGTAATCCTCCAAGAAGTTTACAAAGAGGGGCAATAACATCCTTGTGCTAATGGACAGACAAAGGATCATCCCATAAGATCTAATGGTATTTGACCTGTCTCGCTAATAAACACTGAGTGACCTGAAAATAATAGTAATAAAAAAAGCATATTAATCAGCAGAAAAATAAATGTCTAACATGTTGTCTCATCTGCATGTACAGTAAAGTTAGTGCAAACGAAATATACCTAGTTTCAAAACTAAAGAAATTACACTTTTTGAGAGATATTCTTCAGAATGTTAAATTTTTTTGTTGCTTCATAAATGTATCACCCTACAAAATATCATGATGAAGAATTCTCTAAGGTCAAAATGGTTAACATTTGAGCAATTTAGCACCTTGTTATTTGAGGCGGTATAAGTTATATTGGTTTAACATACTTGTTTACATCATAAAAATGTGCTTTTTTTTTTTAAGTTTGTGTCATCAATAATGTAAGTGTACCAGATAGTAAAATTAGACCGGAAGTTTCAATCAGCTATTCGTTCACACAAATATACATACAGGAATATCTATGTTTTGAGTGAAAGATAAAATGATTGGCTATCTGGTATGCATACCATAAGAAAACATTGGGTATATTACCATTTGAATTGAGTGAAATGTGAAATATGCAGATACACTGCTTATAAGGGGCAGTGTGGATTACTGCTACCCGATATATATAGCACACAATGATTGGCAGTAATATGCCATCGGAAGACAAATTGTCCTGATAAATATTGGTATAGTACCTGCATACTGACAGATTGTTTTTCTAATACCATAATTATATGGTCACAACATATACAGCTTGGAGATGTCATCCATAAATATATAGTTCCAGCAGTACAAGGTTGGATCATAAAATCCTGTATTTGGAAAAATATTTACTGGAGTTGGGAACCACAAAAATGTTGTACTGTGGTATTTATGAACATACAACGATACGTACCATGGTATGCTGCAATTATATTAGGGGCCAGCAAATTATTGTTCTGAGACAGGGGCCTTACACTATTTTAAAGAAAAATTATCTCTATCAATACTGGAAATATCATCTTGCTCTGATTTAAAAACAAAACAACACTAAAACATATCCATTATATTATTTGAAGTAAAAAAAATTATATTCATATAAAAGAAAGATATTAATCAGATGATACATTGTTGCCAAATTAAATATGATTAATTGAATATAAACATAGTTATAAATAGAAGCTCAGATAATATCAGAAGTTATACTCACTGTAGAATAGTGACAGGGTTTCTGGCTTATTTGTTGCTTAAAATAAAATAACACAGCTCCCCTTACAATATGTTTTAATTTATCACTTGTTTACTTTTACCTCTGTATACCTGATACAAAATACATTTTGTAAATTAAATTTATTGCAAACAAAAAAAATAGTATCATCCAATTCTGAGATTAGTTTGTACAATTTATTCTAAGTATATGTAACAATAACATGTCAGAAATGTTTAACTTCTGCAGATACTGGACTGAAAACAAGGTATAATTTTACATTTTTTTAAATCTGTCTCACCAGTGCTAAAACTTGAAAAAGAATTTATTGATCAAAACCTTTCAACACCATTATCTTCTCCTACTTCATTCACATATTTATTTCTATACTTGTGAAAAATACTCTATTTTGTATACGATAATGAATCTAATAACACATTTCATAAAATTCGTCTTTCACTTTGTTTTACATAACAATGTTCAAAGTCACTGTGTTTGATGTAGTTCGTCCTTTGAGCTGTTAAGTTCGAAGATGACCATGGCATTGCTAATTAGTTTGGATTCTAACAGACCTGCCAACCCTAACAAGACCCTCTCAGTAAGACAGTTGATTTATTTCTTTAAGTTTAACAAGTTTTCTGTAAGGTGTAACAAAATATCATTTATCACTGTTGTAAAGTTGGAAAACAAATTTAAAACGTTCAGTATTCAAAACTGATGCTGGGACAGTAAACATTACAATCAGCCGAAAAGTACACATATACCTTATTTACCTTTAGTTAAATTGCACAAACTTCAGCTCCAAATCCCATGGAGCTCAATGGCTTGTTGCTCTCAATTTGACGTAACGACAATTATATCTCCAGCCAGGAGACATACACAAATTGACACGTGATGTCCAATAAACATAATTGTTGCTTTTCCTGCTTTTATTCAGAAGAATATGAATATTCCTTTGATTCCTCTGTCCTGATTATTAGCACCTTTCTAGAGGCTTAGTTTCCCTTTTGTCTTCAACATGAATTGCTTGCTGGTCGCCATTTACTGAAAATTCTGTGATCAACAGTTTGATCATGCAGATGTTAAACTTGAAAAAAATATGTGCAGCTTAAAGCATCTGAGATACCCTGGTGAAAATAGGCTGGTTCCGTGATAAACTCCACTAAATCTAATATGAAACTCAGATCAAAATCAAACACAGATGAGCCAATTATCCGGATTTTACCATAACAATCATATTTCCGTAGTTTTTGCTTTTATTCCGTTTGTCCATATTTTAAGGGTCATTTTCATACAACTTACGGAAAAATTGTATGGGTTGGCTGGTCTGCAATCCTCATAATGCTATACATACATTTATTATGTGAACAAACTAACTCATGTGAAAAACTAGTTTACAGATAGTTGACTGCAATATGATATAAAAATGTTTTGGCCAATTGCTGAAAAATAGTTCTTCTCCAAAAGTGATCTTTTGCATCTTCACTAGCCAAGGTTCCGATATGTTAACCCTATCTACACCTTGGCAGATTGATCAGATATTTCAGTGCTTTGTCCTAGTGGCATCTATTGGATTTCTTATTTGCCTCCCTTAGTATGTAATGTCAACTAACCAATAGTGTGTAATAGCAGTGCTTTCTAAATCAGCTGAAAATGGTAGTGGCAATTGATTTCAAAAGGATACTTTGTAAGTTTTACACCAAAAATATGACTTCATACCAGGGAGAAGCCATGACAGGTGTATATGAGTTATAGCATATATTTTCACAAAACATGGTCCAAGAGTGGAAAATTATTTATTGGCTAGCTAAGATGGATCTTATGAGGCAGAGAATTTAATCTAGATATGTAATAACAAAATGATCATTTTAGTTTTCAATTTCTTTTTTATTCCTTGAAAGTGAGGGAGTCATGAGTTTATGCCAGGGATTTTTTGATATAGGTCGGGGTCTCCTAATTCCCTGAGGGAAAAGTCCAGGACTCCTGATCCTCAAACTCTGTTGACAGCCCTCAAGGTACATCAGATAAAAGTTAATAGTAATTACTGTTTAGCTTAACATTTCTTCAATATTATCAATATTATAATATATGAATGACATATACATGCTCACATCACTTTTTAATATTATATTATTTTCTGCAGATTTTTCATGCCATTAATGGAAACTTACTTTTCTTGAATTGCTCTGTTTTGGTTTCAGTGGATGAATGTGTCTATGTGATGTTGATTTCAACTAATACAATTTTGAATTAGGCCTGAATAAATCTTGTAGATACTATGGTAGAGCTCCATGCAGACCTTGATATAGAAGAACTATCTTATGAATATCAATCTTTCCATATACTGTAAGCAATTTTAGTTCTGTAAACAGTGCTTTTGATGATTACTGTAATCAACAGGTGCTGTCTTTTTGAAGTGATATTTTCTGTGACTTTACAAATATAGCCTAAAGGGACAGATCAACTCATTGTAAATTATTATCTACAGACACACTTAAAAGCTTTTCATCTTGACATTTTCTAGCTGTCAAGTACTTATTGGAAGAAATAACTCTGGCTTCCCTTATTTGGTTCTGCCCAACTCAGAAGTCTAACAAGGGGCTCTGGGTGGCTGAGTGGTCTAAGGTGCATGCCTCTATACTGACATTTCACATGTTGGTGGGTTCGAGTCTCGTCGCAGTAAGCATGGGTGCTGAGAAAACTTGCCAGTAGTGTTATGTATATTTAATTTAATTGTTTGTCTGTTAGTTTTAAAAAAAATTTTCATTACATGTTATTGTAATGTAACATTGTTTGCTGGACTTGACCTTGTCCAAAACTGAGTTCACTTCTGTTTGACCTGATTGACTTTTTTTATTTTTTTTTATTTTCATTTATGTAAACAACTAATAATAACTTCATTATTCTCTATGGGTATGAGCTCATTGACTTTATTATTATTCAAGTAAACAAGAAGGCGTAAACATGTTGATCAGGGTCAGAGTTTTGGAGATCCCCAAGTGAATTTAATAGGTTATTGTGTTGTAAGTAAACAAGGTTCATTAGATAATGCTAGAAAGTTATTTTCCATTGGGTAATGGTTGTTTTTAGAAAATGCTAATTGTGACCTTGAGGTCAAACAGAGAACTATATTATCTTGTGACTGTCAGGATTTTACCAGTTGTGCTTTAACATCTAGCACTTTAAGTTGTATTACATTGTGACCAGTTTGGGCTGAATTTTAATTTCTTCAAATTATTGAATTCAAGTGATTATTTTCTCTGGAAATACAAAAGTGCTCTGACAAAATTCTCAGAAAAAGGAGTACACTGGATTTTATACTGAATTCAAACCTGGAATAATATTTCTGTGATTCAACAAGAGACTGCTGACACATCAGTACAACGCAGACCATAACAGACACGTCATCGCCTTCAATTTTAAATCTCTTCGAGACTTGAACTCAGAGTTTTATTCAGGACTTTTTATTACTAGGACTTGTGTCTTTAATTCTTGGATTATTTTTGGATTTAATTCGCAATGCAGTAAGTTTTTATTTTCTCATTTTTCACTTTGTATTCTAGGGAAATAAATTATTTGTTAAGCTTTACAAAGCTTGTTGTCTTCACTCTTTTCTGTTACTTATTTTAAGAGCACAGACTCGTAACAATAGATTCACATGGGACAATGGCTCTTCCTGGGTTCTTTCTCCACCAAATATTCTGGCTACCATATACAGCCTACCAAGTGCTGAAAAATGTTAAATTCATAAAAACAAAAACTGAACTTTAATAAGGTTCAAGTTTAATCTTTTTGGGATAACTTCAATATCAGAACTAGAAGTATAAAGTTCCATTATCTGCAAATAAATCTGTGTTTGTAAATACATTACTTAATGAAGGATCATTAACATAAATATGAAAAAGGAAAGGGTTTAAAACCTAGTATTGAGTGACCCCTGAATGAACAGTATGAGTTTGTGAGCAAATACTGCAAATGGCTGCTTGTTGAATCTTTTGATTTAAGTATGGTCCAAACTATTTTAAAGAATTATCAAACCTTAATGGTTAAACTTTTGCAGCCAAATTCCACAATCAACCAGATTCAAAGGTTTACTCTGAGATACGCAGCAGTAGCTCAGTTGGTAGAGCATTAGACTCAAAATCCAGGGATCACGGGTTCAATACAGGTCTAGGTCAGTCCTGATTGGCTAGATGTACCTCAGTGTGTCATTGAAAAATGCACTTAGATTTCATTTCCCTGGTATCATATAGTCAAGAATTAATTAAAAGTGCCATTAAACCAAAAACACCCTAACAAAACAAAGCTTTCTTTAAGTCAAGAAAGACAATCTAAGATGCTTTTTTCATTTATTGTAGCAAAAATCTGTTCATTGGGTGAATGTTCTCCGGCACAAGTGATATTTTCTAAATCCTGATTGTGCCATATGAAATAGAAAGTAATTTTTGAAAAACATTAAAAACCTCTTTAGGTTCTTGCTTTTCATATAATTTTGTTAATATAAGTGAAATAGCAATGCTCTTATGTTCCCTGGCTCATATTTTCTATCATTCCACTCTCTTTCCAATCACATTTTCTTCTTCATAATCCTCATCATATAGCTGGATAGTCTGATCTATAGATATGTCAAAATAGAAAAAAATACATACTTACCCTGTGTGAAATAGATGTCAAAAGTCAGTGTTAGAATCATAAGAAAATGGCACGTTGAATTCTTCATCTTCATTCTGGAAAAAAAAAGAGATTTTATTTCTATCCAGTTGAACTGGAAAACAACATGATAATTGTATCACATTATAATGTAATTATACTAGGGACCAACAATTTAATGTTTGATCAATGGTCATAAACTACCCCAAAAAATGTCAATTGCTGGAAAAATATATTGCTCTAATTTAAAGCAAGACAGCACCATATTACATCCATTATATTATCTGCAAAAAATGAATTATCACAACATAAAAAGAAAAGAAAATATCTCAGTTCCAAGGAAAATTGCAAGCCAACCCCTCTGAAAACTAAATGTCAGTAACTTATAGTAGTTGGATTTGCTATCATTATGTTAACTGTAAACTGCTGCATAAAGAACGCTCCGGTGGCCTAGTGGTTAGAGTGTCCACCTCAGATGTAGAGGTCACGGGTTCAAACCCAGGCAGAGTCATACCAAAGACTATAAAAATGGTACTAACAGCTGCCGCGCTAGGCGCTCAGCATTAAGAGGTTAGTGTTAGGACTGGTTGGCCTGGTGTCAGGATAATGTGACTGGGTGGGACATGATGCTACATGTCTGCGGCATAATGCCTCAGTGCTAGAAATCACTATAAACTGCCACATTGCAGACATCGTAGCGATGACTGAAAAATTTTCAAAGCTATACTAAAAATCAAAATCACACACACACTGTTGTATAAGCTGTAATCTAAACCCTCTAACTAATTTGGGATGATTAAGCTTAAACTATGTGAAACACACTGTTCTGACATTCAAGAGCTTGCTGATAAAAATAGAAGTGTTGACATCGAAGCCTAATATTTTAGATACACTGTTGATATTATAATCAGGGACACTTTGAGCACCAAGCCAACACCTGGTCAAAATATTTATCAGGTAGTCAGTAAATGTAAAACAAGCTTACTCAGTAAACATGAGAATATTTAGTTCAGAAATTACAAAAATTTCAAGCAGAAAACAGTTCCTCTCCTGAAAATCTTAGAAACAAAGTAATACAGGTATGTGGCAAATTAATTATAAGCTAGTAAATAACTAAAAATGACATTTTTTCCCTTGTTTTATCCCAAAACATTTTCCTAAAAGTTGGATATGGACTGAATATCTTTCACAAATATCCCACTGGGCCACAACATTGACACGTGTCAATCATGCAAATTAAAGGATCATCAATTATGCTTTTAATAGTCAAAATTAATTTGTGATTAATACAGATGTTTTGTGAAAATGTAGTTGGGGGGGGGG
>JAECUM010038721.1:0-12973 GCA_016617855.1 Megalonaias nervosa | reverse complement strand
TTTTTTTTATAAAGTCAAATCAAAAGTGAAATTTCTACTGAATTCTTTCGGAATGTTCCTAGCTACTAGAGCTGGGTACCGCGAAAAATTTAGTACCGCAGGATACGGCTGTATTTCGGAACATACCGTTATGCGTACCACGCTATACCGCAATTATATTAGGGACAAACAATTCAGTGTTCAGGGGCCGGGGCCTGACACTGTTTATATAATTTCTGGCTGTCACTAGTTTGAAAAAATATTTTCCTCTGATTTATGCAAAATAACAGCATATTATATCCATGAAATTATTTGGGAAAAAATAGTTATCTTGGGATAAAAGAAAAAAAAACATTTCAGCTCAAAAGAAAATCACAGTCCTATCCCTCACCCCGAAAATTAAATTGCCAACACCTTACTGTATGTGAATTTTCTATATGTATGTTAACTGTTGTATAAGTTGAAACATAAAAGCTGTAACTAAAGTGGATGGATTAAGCTTACATTATAGCTGTTAAATACATCATGCTGACATTCGAAACCTTTTGATAAAAATCGAAAGTGTCGATAGTGAAGTCAGCAATTTACTAGCTACACTATTGATATCATATCATAAGGAAGTAATCATAAAGCACAATTACTCAACAAATATTTAGTGGACTTCAGAAAATTATGCGGTACGGAAATTGTAGGTGTTCGATACGAAATCACTGACTGAACGTCTGTAGCGCACGCCAGATCAGCCGTCTAGATTAAATGGGTATGTAGTAACATTATATCTGTAATATTCACGGTTAATTTTTTAGATACAGTCGTTCTGTAAAAAGAAAGTTAAATTGCTGAGCTTTTTGTCATGAATAATGAACACACAATTTTAATATCAGTTAAGTCGTAAAAAGATTCCTCGGGAATTTCCATACATTCCTTATAAACCGAAACTACCGACGTATCGGTACAGTGAAAACGTACCCTGATACGTATCACCGGAAAAAATTACCGGGTTAAACCATTGTACCGGTAATACGGCGCACCTCTAGTATCCACATCTCTCTCTCTCTCTCTCTCTCTCTCTCTCTCTCTCTCTCTCTCTCTCTCTCTCTGCTTTCCAGCTAGATGGCTCCTTCCGTATATCTGTGTCTGCCTGTTTACCAGAGTTCCATTTTCTTGCTTTAGCCACCAACAGTTACTTGTAACCCTCAAACAGCCACCATCATTGAGACAACAACCGGAAATGTTGCGTTGACTACTGTTGTTGTGTCAGATCCCACTGATGATGTCACATGCATTGCGCCAAACATTGCACCTTTTAGTCTAAAGGTGGAAAACGGTAACCAAATATTTGATATATATTTAATTCAGGACATGAGTTGTGATTAGGGCTACACTGTATACAAACGATGAGTTCTGGGTGCAGTGGGAAACTAACATTAGGCCTTAATATTAGACCGCCATTGGAAAATGATAGGAGTCTGGTTACAAGGGGAATTCCATGTGCCATGGTTTTAACGGTAGGATTTGACTTGCATACAAGAGAAATTGTCATTATGAATAACATTAAAAGTTAACGTAACGTTTCCCATTGTACAAAAATGTGAGTTTGGGTACACAAGGAAATGTAATGTTAAAATTTAATATGAGATTCCCCTTGTACCTATTTTTTAATGACAGTCTTTGTACAAGGGTAAATGTAATGTTCAAATTACACATACTAACCAACTCATTGTTTTGATTGAACAACACCCATTCATCTACCAACCAACCCACAACCCAGTAATCTACTAACCCATGCCCAAACTCACTAACCAAAACGTTCTTTGAGTGACCATCACCCAACCATCTACTAACCAGCACCCACACCTACTAACCAACGAAAAGGTTATGAATTTACACACACACACACACACACACACACACACACACACACACATATATATATATATATATATATATATATATATATATATATATATATATATATACTATCGAATAAATGATAAGATGAAAAAGACGGGTGATGAAATCGAAGTGAAACCGCATAAAAACAAAAATAAAATTTATCCTACTATTCCTAATCCCCTAAAATTTCCCTGGTATCCACATATACACAAACTTAAACCAAAACCTCTTTTATAATCCCCTGCAGTGTATCGTAAAGAGAGAAAAAGGAAGGAATGTATACATACTATGCACACAGACATACTTATATACAGTTAGACACAAGAGGCACAAGAGACTATCAGGGCCCACACACTATACACGCAAACATTTGAGGTTTAAAGTTTAGTTGCGAATAGACAAAAGACAAAAACATACATAACAGAGAAAATATTCACAATGAATGACTAATATCTTTGTTTTTGAGAGATCTGTATGGCTGTTGGGTGACGTCAAGGATCTAGGATGTTACAAAATACAACATCAACTGTACCTCTTGGCCTGGCTCAACAACAGCAGCACATCCTTGTACACGTGTACCTGCTCCAATATCTGACAAAGGACAGCTTGATGGTATCCAGTTCCCAACTCTCCATCTGTGGGACCAGGAGAATTTGTGTGGCAACTTCCGCGTATCATGTCCCCATCCTTCTTCCCAATGCATCCATCTTCCTTAAATATTATTAAAATTTTCATCGAGGAGCTTCAAATCCCTTTCCCTTTCCTGGATCTTCCTTTACTGTTTCTCGTCCTCCCATGCTTTTTTTTATCTTTCTCCATATTCTCTTCTACTTCTTGGCTCATGCGCTTTGCTGACCTAAAGGCAATCATTCCTCTCATGAGGTGTCTTCGATGCGGGTATACTTGAGTTCTTAAACCCAGTCCACCTTCTGTAACAAGTCTTAGAAAATTCCCAAGAATCTCCGTTTATCATTTTATATCCTTTTATTAGTAGAAACGTCCAAATCTCTGATTGTTTTTCTTTCTCTGTACTTTCTCTGGACGTGTCCATGAGGTTTGGAGGGTTCTCAGTGACGTCTCTTTATTTCTCATCCTTGCTGTGGAGTAGAGGAGGAGCTATGCCATAGCTGGAGTGTGAAGTTAATTTGTTGGGGTGACTCCGAGACCAAGAAGTTCTTTTCCTACCTAATCAACACAATGTTCCTGTTTTCATTAAGGATTGTTCTAGTCTTGAAATTCTTGATCGGGATCTATTCTCTTAATAGAACAGCTTTACTTTCCTGAGCAAACGTATGACTTTGCAGATAGCACATATTATCAGCAATTCGCAACAACGTTTCTGATGTTGATTTGTTTCATGCGATGTTGCTTGTAACTCTCTAGACTGATGCGTGATCGTCCGCATAAAGAACATCGAATCATTTCTTGTCCTTTAAGAAGACGATAAACAGCCACGAAACCTCTCTTTGCAGTAAGTATGATGTGTCCAAGAAATCCTTTGATAATATTAATCGCATGGAATGATTTTGGTAATGACAGCCGTAAACGTATTTTCAGTCGGGAAAATTCAGTCCTCAAAAGAGGAGATATCCATGTGTGTCTTGATGGTACCCTTTCAACGTATAACGAGGAGCTAAAACATCCTGAAGCTTTTTAATCTGAGGAATTCCACACACGGTCTCGTTGGAATTTCCTGCTTGTTTCCAAAGGATTTCTGCTTCTTTCCGTGTGTGCGGCACGTTTGAGTTTCTAATTCTCCTCCATACTCATTTCCAATTTGTTGTGTCTGTGTTCTCTTCACGAGCTGAGTCATCATGCTCGCCCGGGCTGAGTACATATGATTTTGATCGTTGTTAATTTCGACGATGCTCGTTTTGGTAATCGGGAGCTGATCCAACAATGAAACATTGCGTTTTCCGCTGCCTGAAGCAGGTGACGTGTATGTTATATAAAGAGTGGCTTTTCCATCGACCATGTCAAGCTCATCTTTCGATTCTTTGACGAGGTGATTTTTTCCAAGAGTTTGGCAGAAGATAATTCCTCGAGTGTGCTAAATTCTATCCAAGCAGGAGATTTTAAATTATCGTGAGTGATGTTTTGGTTTGGTTTGGTGTTGCGGGGTTAACACCACTATTCAGGACATGATAGGCTATACATGGCGGCCAGTATATTTGATGGAAGAAAAAACCGGGAAGACCTCGAGAAGAACCACCGAACCACGGGATGCTCCTTGCAAGGTTTCTCACATACAATTTTTCGGCTAACCCACACTGACAGATGTGATATGTGAGTGATTTGTGAAAGAACCATATGCTCCCATGGCTCCCGGGGTGGGGGATGAATCTCCGTGAGTAATGGGCAGTCGTAAATGATTTAATTTTCAGCTTAGCACTTTCGTCTCAACTCATATAACATAACCCCTGTAAGTCCGTTATTAAGACAGCTGATTTTTCTGCAGGAATTGAGACTTGGACTATTTAAACTTGCCCGAGTAAGTGTACGCAGTCGTTTTAAGTTCTCCTGGAGTCACTTTATGTAGGTAGCTCAAATGTGAAAATAATCGTGCAGGACTTCCGAAACACTTTATTTCTTAGTATGGCTTGACGCTCTCGGTCTTATGCAGATAGATGGCTTTGGATAATGATCATTCATGTCATCTTCATAAACGTTAAGGTCAATTTCTACCAAGACTTCATGGAGAGGGTTGGGTAATACAGAACGACTTCGCATGGCTTCTGGTTTCCCCTTGAAAAGATTTAATTATTTCATGTTGGTCGATTACTCAAGTTTGATTTTCTAGGTTTCCTCTTTATCCGTGTTTACAGAGCACCACTCTGCCTGAGAAAACACTCATTCAGTTTCGATTTGTGAAGAAGGAAGAGCCACAATAGGTCACGCCTACGACAGGAGATTTATAGAAAGTCATTTGAATATACACCTCGACAAGACCTCTTACTACTTCTCAAGAAAAAATGAGGATGCCTGTCATATCTGTTAGGAAAAAGGACAGCGAGTTGCAGAATGTCAGCAACGTCAGAAAGAAATCTCCAAGACTGAAGAAAGCATATCAAGGGACATACATAAATATACCTATTACCGTTGTCAAGGAAAAGGACATTGGTCTTCAAAGTGTCAAAAACAATGAAGAAAGAGAAAAAGAAAGAGCGTTTAGGAGCTGAAGAACAACTTTTTCCAGTAAATAAATTCGTGGAAGCAAGACAAGCAGAAGAAACAACAAATGAAAATGAACCCATTCCAGTGAAGAAATCTAAAGCAAGAAATGCATAAGAGAAGAAGATGATGATGATGACGATGACGATGATAATGAGGAGGAGGAAGAAGAAGAAAAAGAACCCATTCCTGGCAAGAAATTCAAAAATGGGCTTCTTGGATGTGTTTTGAATTTAAGTTCATTCTTATTCATCAGAATAAACCAAAAACATAAGTGGATATAATTTGTTTTCTTTCTGTCTCTTGCTTTCAGTTTTTGTTTAATTTTTAAGTATTGGTAAAATATTCAAGCACACACAATTTTTTGATGAGGTATGTTTTCTTTGATTGGGCAATCATGTTCGTAATATCTCTTCTCTAAAAGATCTGTGTTACCTTGAAAAGGACCGTTGGTTTTGGAAAACATTATGGTTTTGACAACATCAGCTGTAACTACCTGAAGCCTTATCTATATCCAAGTCGTACTGGTACGTCATGGTAGTAGTGACTGCTGCTACTGCTGGAGTCTCACTGGACACCGTCGATTTAGGTGGGGAATAATTAGGAATCTTGGATTGTAACGGTCTCATTCTCTTAGGTTTCACTAAAAACTTTTCATACATTCCTCTCAAGTGTTCTAACTACCACAGAATGCCCTTTTTACTCCCTTTTTGATGCTGTTCAATGTTTTCACCTCCTCTTATTGCATTCTCTTTTTTCCAGTTCTTGCTGTTGTTGAAACAGATACCTCTTCTTCTTCTTTAATTCCTCCTAAATCGTCCCTAACTCTTCCTTCTGTTTTTTTTTTTTTTAAATCATCATATACTGGCAATGATGGAAAAGAGGATGAAGGTGGTACTGACAAATATTCCTGCGAAGATAAGAAAGCCAAGAAAGCCAAATCCAAATTCAAGTCCTTCTCCTCTGGAATAAGACTTGCTAAAGCAGCAGTAGCCGCAACACCACTCATGTATAAGAAGTATTCATTGCAGGCGCGCCCGGAAAAAAAGTCTTCATTTCAGCCATGTTATACGGTACTTGCATTATTCCGCACTGGTGAATTGTAAAAACGCTCATGCGTCTATACATATATATGTCGAAGGTGATGTGTATAGTGCTTGTATTTTCTAATCATTTTCTTTGAATAGCAGGTGTGGGTCCTGGTCAGTAGATGACAAGGTGTTTGTCAGTGTTGATTAGTAAGTGTAGTTTTAACATTACATGACGCCTTGTACCTAGACTCAGCTCTTTGTACTCAAAAGATTAAAAAATAAATTTTAAAAAATAAAATAAACATTTCTAGGTACAGTTAGAACTGTCATGTTAATTTATAATTGCAATCCTGTTAAATAATGTTTAATTCCACTTGCACAGGATTCCCTTCCTTTCCACTGGCGGTAAGGTCAGATGTAAATTGCCCGTTGTATTTAGTATCCCATTCTTGTCCCCAGGGTAACCCCATTACTACTGACATGAACTGGCACTTGTATCTGAGAATCTTTATTGGCAATTGAAGTTCACACTTGTGTTATGTTATGAACAGCGTTTAAAAGTTTGCAAATAATAATGTAAAACCAAAATGTCATGGAACAATATCAACATTTTAATGTAATATAATTCTTTCAGTAAGGCTCGCTTCAATATCACAATGAACATTCTGTCTTACTGTTTTGTTTGTAACGGTGTCAGTAGTTGGTTAATGTAGCACTTTTTCACAAACTTTTTATTAAAAAAAAATTTGTACTGATATTTATGAGTATTTTGGTTATAATTCTAATGCTATATCATGTGGTCGACTAGTAATCATACATGGATATCGCTGTACTGTTTTAGAATACAAAATTTTTGTAAACGCAAATCCCGGATTCCGGGTGGCCACTCGAGATTTGTACAGTGTAAGCATCACCTGCAATGATACCAAGAATTCAACCACAGTAATGTGTGACATACAGATACTTCCTAGTGCTCCACCAAGATTCATAAATTTACCAGGTAATATTCCCACTTGCAATCTATCCCATTAAATATCAATAGTCTATTTATATAATCATTGCAAAAATAAAAATATATTTTTTTTTAGATTCGTGTAAAGCATGTGACCGTAAAATTAATTTTAATCCGTACTGGGCATGATTTTTCAAAGTTGTTATTTACTTTTCTTTTGCTTTTATTTTTGTTTGTTTCTTTCTTTTCTCCCTCTATTTTATATCAGGCATTTTGACTCACATTTCTAAAAGAAAGGAAAACGTGCATTATATTTGAATATTATTGCTCGATGAATGTGTTAACTTATTCTTTATCCGCAAATAAAGAAAGACGAGTGAAAGACAGCAATACAAATAAATAATAATGAAAAATTAATGCTGCTATCAATTCTTCAGTGATGTTGTTTGATATAACACTGCTTCATCTGCTTCTCTCTCTCTCTCTCTCTCTCTCTCTCTCTCTCTCTCTCTCTCTCTCTCTCTCTCTCTCTCTCTCTCTCTCTCTCTCTCTCTCTCTGGACCGCTCCTGTGGCCTTGTGGTTATAGCGTCCGCCTCAGATGCGGCTGGTAATGGTTCGAACCCGGCCGAGTCATACCAAAGACTTATAAGAATGGTAATAACAGCTGCCTCGCTAGTCGCTCAACATTAAGAGGTTAGTGTTAGGACTGGTTGGCCTAGTGTCAGGATAATGTGACTGGGGGGGGGGTCGGGGGGGCATCGTGCTACTTGTCTGCTAGACATCACGATAAACTGCCACACTGCAGACATAGTAGCGATATGACTGCAAAATTGTTAAAGCTACGTTAAAAATCTCTCTCTCTCTCTCTCTCTCTCTCTCTCTCTCTCTCTCTCTCTCTCTCTCTCTCTCTCTCTACCTACCTACCTACCTAGTAGCTACCTACCTATATATGTATCAATCTCTCAAATATGCAAGAAACACATACGTCGTCTAAAGACTGAAATAATGACTTAATGAATGACTATTAGTAGGTATTTATTGATTGATTTATCTACACAGGTCTCATTCCCGTCAGCACAGCTAATGTCAAAACAGACCCAGTGTATGACGTATCAGTTACCGATCCCGACAGCAAATCGTTTAATTTTTCTATGACCTGTAAGCACATCTCGTGCCCATTTGCCATTAACAATAGTAAGTATTTATACATGATATTTGAAAACTTATAATTGGGTGTAATTATAAATGTGTTTCAATTTTGATTAATCAGGCGGCTAGCATATATAGACTTCATCTGATTATTATTAATTAATTATGTATTTCCTCATTTCTAAAAAATTGTGTATTAACCTAGATAATGACACGCAGTGCAAAATATTACATGTGAGCTATTATGTTGGATCAGCTTTTTCTCTGTGTTGCTAAACCAGCATGTTTTAGATACCTTTCAATCATAAGGAATCGATAGTTTAGTTTGGTCGTTTCAAAAACGGAAACCGAAAAATGTTACAATCAATCTTTATCTTGGAATGAAAGAAAATTTGTATTAGTATATGTGTTGATGCAAAACAACAAACCGTGCTACCAGTAAAAAAATGTTTGCATGTGTTCTTCACATGTCATTGAAATTTTTAGTCACGGTAATATACAAAAATTACGTAAATTTATATATATATATATATATATATATATATATATATATATATATATATATATATATATATATATATATATATATGACTTGATTAGATTTTATAATAGGGATCAGATATTTACGCATAAACATTTTATAATCTCTCTCTCTCTCTCTCTCTCTCTCTCTCTCTCTCTCTCTCTCTCTCCGTATCATGTCTGTAACATACGTAGTAACGTTAAGTGAGAATCTTAAACATCGATTAGGGGCCACACAAACCTCATCCTATCATATTTCCCACCAAACAGACACAACATGCTAATGTGAAACCTAAAAACCAATTTGTATACTGAACAGCCTTCATTTTAACATGGCAGCTTCGGTTAAATTCACCTTGTCCTGATAATATTTTACCCTTTCTAACATGGGATGCCCTCTTTACGCTCAAATCGCCCTACAATGAACCGAGAGAGAGAGAGAGAGAGAGAGAGAGAGAGAGAGAGTGTGTGTGTGTGTGTGTGTGTGTGTGTGTGTGTGTGTGTGTGTGTTGTAATTAAAGAGTGAAAAGTACATTTTGGACCATTGATAATTTTTCTCAATGTCACTTGATCATGCTCGCATCGTGAAAGTTAAACAGAGATTTTCAGATCAACTTTTTTTAATGAATTTTATTTCGATTACATACTCATCGTCTTATCGCTGTTTGTTTTTAAGCTGGCTCCATACAACTCGAGCAGGACCTGCTGGATCACACGATTGGTGGTTATGACCTGTACATCACTGTAACTGATGGATACAACAGTGCGACTGACACTCTCACTGTCACCGTATCTGGTAAGCAAACGATTGCATTGAAATCTTTCAATATGCAAACAGTAGCATGGATATGTTGAAGTGTAAGACACAGAATTAATAAATGATTTGGAAATGGTAGCTTGATTGGGGAATGCTATGTTCGTGATACAGCACTCTCTGAATCCAGTACAAACTAATCTTTAAGTATTATAAGGGAAATGCTTACTACTTTTGTTGTCTAACTGCGGCGCTCTTTTTTGCCATTTAGTTCACTGACGCAGCGAAGGTCACAATTCGCATGGGCTAATTAAAGGAAGTCTCTTACATTAAACACCCCAGTATATTTAGCTTATGTTGTTGACAAAGAACCTTCAGCCAAACTGTTAAATTATGAAGATCAATTTCCTCAAAAAATGGTGAATGTTGGAGTCGTTTCTATGTAATCGGCCATTAAAAACAAGCAAATAGGACGTGACGAGATGGTCTTATGGTGTGACAATATGGCCTTATGGTGCACAATGTTTATGTTTTAAGAACAGTCTCTAAATTCTGTTCTTTTCATCAGACGAGGGGATAAAGAAGGAGGGAGGCTTAGTATCAGTCCTAATTTCATCATGTCCTTCATTAGTTCTTCATGTCTGGGAATATTCAGTACCCTATACGACTAGAAATGACACAAAGAAAAGTAATACGCTTATATTTACCTTGTTCCTGTTATTAAATTCAAACTTACGCGAAAACTAAAAACTTTAACATATTCAAGACACAAAAATTATGAAAAGAGAACTCAGATGTAAGTATATTTTGTTCTGGTCACTGTTGGATCAATGTAACTTAGCATACAATGTACAGTCACAGAGTGGTGATAGAATAAGGAAGTTTATATTCAAATAATTCTACATACATAAATGTTCCAAAATTTTGATGCTCAAATTGAACAAAGTAAGGTGACATTTGTTGTTTGTTTTTTTTAATTAACTTGAAATATATTATTGCAGTTATAGCGCTGCAGGGAACAAATCTTGAACAAAATATAAAAATAATCGAATGGAAAATTGAATAATCTACAAATCTGGAAAGCCACAGGTCCGCTTTGGTTGACTTCTTATGCCAGAGTTTTGAGCTGGAACGTGGCCAGTGAATTCATAGAAAGTCTTGCATATACTGTGAGAAGATGATACGTCGGTTTACTGTTTAGTACACGTTTGATCAGTAAGCTGAGTGGCTGACAATAGTTGGCCACTGGGTCAGTATATTTTAAAGCTTAACTGTTCCGCTAGTTTAAAACACTTTTATGACAAAGTTTCTTAGTATTAAAGAAATGTATGAGTTGTTTGGAAAGCTACAATGCTATGAGGAGGGTGAATGCAAACTGGAACAGCTTGAAAACCCTTCAAGATACAGAGTTTAAAATCTTGAAAGTAACGTTATGTAGAACAGGAGGGGAGGTAAGCGCTAAGGCTTAATAGCATAACATTCTACATACAACAAAATTTTGTAAACAGTACCCTCAATTCAAAGTTTGATAAATTTGAAGCAAATATTGAAACTTTCGAGAACATTTAATAGAAATGTAAAATCAATATATTTTAAATGTATATTTGTTACGTAGTCAAAAACGCTTAGTTATCGGATCACCAGACCGAACGTACCAATAAGTTATCATTGTACGTGCGATTATCGTGATTATTCACATCAGTGCTTTGATGGTACCAATGAACAATCCACTGCAGTCTGCAAATCTGCATTAGATTAAGATTTTATTGAATATTTCACAATATCGGACATTCGCACATTTGTTGTGATCTCTAGTTTCATTGTAATTAAAAACAATACTTTTTCGCACAATAACAACTTTTATTTTCTGAAAACTTTCAGATGTAAATGTCCCGCCTAAATTTATCAACTTGCCATTGACAACGGTCTTGTACGTACCGGAAAACACATCGCTCGGTTCGTCAGTTTACAAAGTCAGCGCCACCGATAATGATGGAGATGCACTGACGTACAGCATGATATCATCTCCAGTAACTGGAATGACCTATTTTAGTATCGATCGTTCCAGTAAGTTTGAGAGCTCAGTATTTATGTGAGTTTTATAATATTTCATCACGATCCTTATTTGCTGATTAACATACAATATATATTTCAGATTTTGCTGTCTAACTAGCCAGCTACTCTTCCGTATGAGTAATTACGATCTGTGTAATTCATTTATGATCTCCTTTATGTTTTGTGACAATGTGAATGTATACCTTTCTTTTCCAGATGGCATAATAAGTACATCTACTGTAAGAGCAATTAACTACGAGGAAATTAAAAACACGACTTGGACATTCACCGTGTCGGTCGACGATGGTAAACTAACAGTGAAAAAAGATCTATTAATCCGGGTTTCCAGTGTGAATGAAGGGCTGTCTTTCTCTCAACCCATATACAGAATAGTCGCAAATGAAAGCTTGGTATGTTGAATCAATTGTATTTTTCCTAACTGCTGTCTCTTCGCTTTTCCCAAAATAAAACGCACAAACCAGCGGACTCCGTACCAGCCTACACTTACTTATACGTGTAAATTTCAACAACTACCTTTACATCGTACTTAAAACACAAGAATATTATCAAGCACGCTTTGTTGATGTACACATAGTTCTTAGAATTGTTTCACCCCATCCATGGCACGCTTTCCTCCTGAAGCAAAGTTAGGAAGGGAATATTCAACAAGAGGAATAAATGAGAAAAATACTTGTTTATGTTCTTTTGCATTTTAATAGTATTTTATTACATAAACAGGTCCAAGGTCAGCCATATCGACCAAGTCTGTTTGTATTGGTCCAAGATTATACAAGAAGGACTGAGAGACGAAAATATAAGACCAGCTAGAAACTGTACATTGAATACATACAAAACAGGACGGTATAGCAATCCAGGCTATGCACAGGGCTCTATAGTGGGTTTTGTGAAGGACTTATACAACTCTCTGAACTTGTTTAAGATAGAACCGTATAGATTTTGTATAATCCCTTTTATCGAGTCACGAATAAAGCCTATTTTGTGTTGGCATACAAAAAAATGCTGTGAATTTATTACACTAAGATGATTGATATTATATTATATTATATTATATTATATTATATTATATTATATTATATTATATTATATTACAGGCAGGTACTCAACTTCCTGATCCAGGTTTTCTTGTAAACGACATTGATAATGATGATACACACACATTCACACATGACTGCTCTACAAATACCGGATATTTTACAATGAATCCCCTCAACGGTATACTAACATTTGCTGTCGACTATAATCTTGACGTTCCTGGAAAAACGAAGATGATCACGTGTATCGTAACAGCCACTGACAGAGCTGGTTTGACTGCCACGGCAACGCTATTAATCGTAATGAGTAAGAAATTTTTTTTTCTTTATTCCTCTTTATCTATCTTAGACTACACACATAGGCATACACATATACCTCAAGACAACAAAAATACCCCCATCCATATATAT
>JAECUM010038720.1:0-27430 GCA_016617855.1 Megalonaias nervosa | reverse complement strand
ACACAAAACAAATATTTGTAGCCACGATTGTAGGTGGCCAAATGAGAGACATCTGCTAAATCGGCTTGCCGTTGATGATCGATGCCCTCCACTCGGGTGCGACGTCTTGAAAATATTTGTCGAATGGGTTTGTGTAAGGTGTATGTGGTTTGTCCTTGTAACCATCCTTGCCCTTGAAGTACACGGACACTTTTAAGTCAAGTTTTGGCAGCACGATACAATTTCTGAACTCCTCCGTATTCTGCAGGATGGGATAGATCCTAGGAAATGCTGGTTAACACCTCCATGAGGAATTGTTTTTTAATAAGTCACCCACTCATCGCTGACGCTACTCTGGATGGGACGAGGGGTTAGATTGGAAACGGCTTTACGTGTCGGATGTGCCACGGAAGTGGAAGTAGAGGGTAGTTTTGGTGGTGGTGGTGGTGGTGGTGGTGGTGGTAATGGGATAGCTTTGGTCTTCTTTTCGTTTTTCACTTCTGGTTTCCCTTCTTTCTTTTTGACTTCTGTCGAAGGAGTAGACATCATCTTTTTAACCCAAGCTTTGTGTTCTTCTCTTTGGGGTCTAGAGGAAGGGGTCAACAAGGACGTTGCAATCTTACAAGGAATGGGAGCTGCTTACGGTGTTTGAAAGACTTCTCGTGCCTCTTCTTCCTCACGCATCCGTGGGGTTGCGTCTGTCTTGACCGTTGGGGGTGGTGGTGGTGGTGGTGGTGATGGACTCTTCATCAGGGCCTTAAAATCTTTCAGAGTTGGTAGAGCAGTTTCGTCTAAAGCTTTCTGCTGAAAGAGTTGAAGTCGTTGCAACAGTTGACCGTACAGTTGCAATTTTTCCGTTTCTGACAAATCGCTGCTGTGTTGTAACTGGGACATTTCGGTCAAATGAGGATTGGGAGGTAAATGTGGGGTCCGTTGTTCTTGCCAACGATGGTATTCTATCCATCGTTTGTAAGGCACTAAAGCCAGTTTTCGTCCTTCCATCTGATTTCAATGGTCACTTCTGAGATCTTTTGACTCCAGAGGTCCCTTTTATCTTCTTGACCCTTTCTATCTTGAACCCATGGGTAAAACACTTCCCAGGACTCCTCCCAGCATGGATTCCGCTATTCCTTTGACAAGAGGTCCTAACAGGGGTAAAAAGCGTCCGGGACAGTTCTTTCTTGGATAAATTCAGTAAAATCTGTAACATGTACTATCTGTCTTGGACTTTGATTTTGGGGGCAGGTACTTTGTGAGCAGCTGCCACTACAGCTAAAGAAGAGGTGGGTGTCACCGCTGGAGAAGAAGTTCTTGGAGTCACGGATTTCCATTGTTTCATCAAATTAGGAGGAACGGGTGTCAGATTGGGTTTGGCTGGCATCATCAGCAACGGAGAAGTGGAAGAACCTGGAGGCTACTGGAGACGTGGTCACCGTCGCTGCAGGCCGTGATTTGCGAATATAAGGTTGCACCCTGGCCGAAGTGCCTCTCTTGCGGGTAGAAGCTGTTTTCTGGGGACTTTTCTTTTTCTCTCGCTGTGACCTGGTCTTGACACCACTGCTCTTTTTCTTCTTCTTCTTCTGATTACCTATGGGTCGGGGAGTGGCTTTTTTCTTGGGGATGACTTTTGGGGCATTAGGATCCCATTTTAAGAGGGACCAAATGATGACACTTCCTAGAAAACCACTATCTCCAGGTTTCAAAATGATTTGATTTTTGGCTTGAGTGTCGATGTGATGATCTGCCAATTGCGTCAAGGCTACTTTGTTTCTCTCAAACAAGCGTTTGGTTTGATGTGGAATGTAAATGATGCCTTGCAGTAATTGACGTGCTGTCACAGTAAACCATTGTAAGATTTCTTTAAGACTGGCTTCTAAGACACGAGCACATATTTGTGGATTTTTCGCGTCTGATGCCGTTCAAGGCACGAATCAATTTGACGGGAAGATGAGACTGAAGGAACGTCATGTTGACGATGTGTGAGACAGACCCAAGGTGTCCGAGGGTGTCCGAGGTTTTTATAGACTTTATGTTGTTGTTGTTGTTAAGTCGACGGGTACGTGTACACGACAGGCCCTCCGTCTTGGCACCAGTGGTGAAACAGATGGGTACGAAATCGCAAATAATCGGGGTGCTGGGTTTCAAAGCCACGAGTAAATCGGCGTTTGAGTGGCATCGTCGTACGCATGAGTCAGCAAGGCGTTAACTGTTTGGCTAACAATTGCACTTGCGATTTTTCTCATGGGCTCTTAAACAGGTCCACGCATTGAGACTGATGGTGCGATGGGTTTTACTTTGTTGAAACAAATTTTGGGTGATGTAAATGACACTGGCATTACGATGATGCCCCTTGCGCTTAAACCACATTTTAACTTCTTCTTCGTCTTCTCTTATCATGTCGTCGAAGATGACCGGGTGTGTTTGATTAGTGTCAGACACGATCCCGTCGTCTTCGTCAGGAATGCCTTCCACAAACACGATGGAAACGCCTTGACTTTCTCGCAGGAGACTGTACGCCAATCGCCACTCTTTGTAACACCACGTGATACGCTGAGGTGGACGATCGATCAAATGATTTTTATGATCGATCAAACGTTTGACAAATTCGGTTTTGCCTGAACCACTGGGTCCGGCAATTAATATATTGAAGGGATGACGAAGATACAAGGCCTCCCAACTGGCACGATCTAAGTTTTCGTCGATGACTTTGAAAGTGGAGGAAGAGGGAGAAGAGACAGCAGAGGTAGCCATAGTGCAGGGAATGTCACTTTTGACACGAAGACAGACAATACAAGAGTTTTTATACTTTTTTTCAGGACACGATTATTGCAATCTTTAAATGTGAACAACACGAAAGACAAAAATACATAAAAGCCAAATGATTAAGTACGTGGATAATATACACAAGAAAACGATCAAACTGGAATATAAACAAGTCTCTGTACAACATTTCTGGTGACCAAAGTGTGGTGTTGTAGGGACAGTTTGTAATGTTCTTAGAGTCTCTACACTTGGCACAGTGACACAGGGGTCCTCCCGGAATTGCCTTTCGTGGATGTCGATGACGGTCCTGTCCTGAAGTGAGTGGTTTTCCTCGGTGACGGGTTCTTTTGGCACTGTGACTAACACAGTTTTAAAAGTTATTTTTTTCACTGAACGTTTGAATTGATGATCACAAATCTTGGGTAAAGTGTACCACTTCTTTTGTCCAAGCATCGAAGCCCAGACTTTTCCAGTCACGTACATCTTTCCAATGAGGGTGCAAGCCAAAAGCTACACACACATCGTCGTAAACAACTTCAGTGCCTAAAAGTTGACGAATCTTGATTTCTCGTAGAGATCGAGAAGTATCGAGATGAAAGCGCAAGGCTTTTAACAGAATGAATCTCTCGTGTACATTTAATGGGGCCACTTTCATGTTTTGAGTGGTATTGACTGTTCGTAAATAGTCCACAAGGAATCGGCTGGTAAACGAAATCCCAGAAAGAAAGTCACTAAGAAACGCACTACACGTCGACCCCAATTCAATAGACACAGTTCTCATAAAAAGAATTGGTAATCCTCAACAGTTTGAATACTGTGATTGATTTCCTTCCACGTAATCTGTCATAGCACGAATGATAAAGGTCGTGGCATGGTAGCCAGTTTTTATACCCTCTTTTATTGCCGGAGGTAAAAAGTGTACATTTTGCACAGAGCTAATCGTACTCCAGTAGCGAATCCAAATTATTTAGTCACTAGTGCACACACCACTCCCTGCACAGAATTTTCCTCCACAGACAAAATTTGGTAGCGCAAAAGATTTTTGTAATCCTCTAACTCTTCCTCTGGAATTCGTTGTAGTATGGCCACCTTGTAAGCAGAAGGATTAGGAGCAAACAAAGTCTTCTGGTCCTCATCCAGTTGAACAATGACTGACAACTGGAACGCTTTCACATGAATCAGTCCTCTTATAGCATTCAAGTGCCAGTGGTTTAAACATTGATGACGTAACGGATGCAGTTGTTCTTTGCGTTTCACTTGGACTTTAACAAACTCTCGGTAAATGCGTTCTGTCAACTCCACAGGCAAACCACGAATGTTCTCTTGTAAAGTATCCATGACAATGGCAGCCAGTGTTTATACCCACGTTGAGGGTCACTTCTAAATGCCCCTTAGTTTTATTCAAGTTTCCTTTTCTTTACTGGATTAATTTGACAAACAAAAGGGAATAGTGTATTCTGAGGCACTTTCACCCTATAGTCCATCCTTACACAAACAGTATTTGTTGATACATCTAACATACGTTCACAAAAGGTTTCTCGTAAAGGTGTGATGTCCGCTGGTTGATCCCACACATACCACGGTACATTTAAACAGTCTTTGTAATTCTGTTCCAGCTCTTTGCAATCTGGAATTTCACAATTTTGAAATATGTACATCGATATCCATTAGGTAGTTGTTGAAGGTCCGACAATTTGAACACTTTCAAATGAATCAAGTCTTTATGGCATTCAGATACCATGGGTAACTTAAAAGTTGATGATTGTTAGGATACAATTGTTTCTTGCTTTTCACTTGTATTTTGACCAACTCTCGGTAAATGCGTTCTCTCAACTCCACACGCAACCCACGAATGCTATCTTGTAAAGTATCCATTCAGGAATCGCTGGGTCATGGCCAATAGCCTAGTTTATCTTTGTGACTTAAGTAGTGTCCTCCCATAATCAGTCTTCGTTTAGTTTGGAAAAGTGCATAGTTTAAAAATGGAGAATTGATTCTGAGTTTGTGCTTCACTTGTATTTTCGCTCGGTAAATGCATTCTCTCAACTCCACAGGCAAACCACGAATGTTCTCTTTTAAAGTATCCATCCAGAGATTATAGAAGTCGTCCCACTAAAGGTAGGTAGTGACAATCCGAAGACCATCGAGCATGTTCCAGGTAAGCGGAATCTTTCTGTTCCCACTGGAGAAGTGACACACCGCAACTGAAGCACTTGACTTTGTCCCCTTCGCCCAAGTAGATAAATCCGGCTCTAGCTAATTCTTCGAGCATTGGTCCTCCCAGATATTTAGGCCATTTTCCTCGGAAGGTTTGGAATCGACTTTTAAAGTCGCAGTATTCAGGCAAACGCACAGGGAACGAATATTTGTCTTTCACAGGTTCATTTCGATGAGGGTACGGTGAAATATGTAGGAGTTTGCTCAGGGTTGGATGACATCCGTAGGGTGGTAGAGGCATGGTTTCACGTGGAGGATGACATCCACCATGAAAACCAGTAAAGTGAAAAGGTGTACGATAACGGGTGTCATCGTTTTCGCGTCCGTCAGGTTTGAAACGCACAGCATCACTTTCCATGGTAGATATGGTAATAGCAGTCATAGCAAAGTTCCCATGATGTGGTACTGAATTGCTGAGGTCGCAGAATACGGCATCCCTGCAATCGCAAATCGTAGCATCGCACTGCACTTGTGAATCACCGAACTTGAATGGTGTCTGTTTAAAAGTATTCATCTTTCTCGCTTGGTGTTGGTAGTTAAAATTAACTATCGGTCTTGGACTATTTCACTTTTTATATGCTGACCAATATCGACGTGACCGTACGGTAAAGTGAAGTGGTTGAGAAGTCTCACTTGCTTCTGGTACACGATTCGATAGACTTTTTCCAAAGGTCAACTGACGATTTGGTGTGTGGCTAAACGTACAATTTTCTCGTGAATCAACTGGAAGTAACGGGAAGGATTGGACAAATACTCTGTCTTGGGTAAACACGGTCGTTGTGCCATTTTGCCCCACAAACAATTCAACATCACTTTGGCAACCGATCGCCTTCCTTCGTTTTTCTGACGTGATCTAAAATGATGCTATCCTGCTCTCAGTATTTGTCTTTGAATTTCATTTGGTCTTCGGGAGTGTGGCATCAGGAAGGATAGCCACTGGCTTCTTGTTTCAGTTTCAAAAAGGCATCCACGTAGTCTGCGAAAGTGCGTTTCTTAGTTTGGTCACCCTTGTGGTATTTTTCTGTCTTGGGAAAGTGGTAAGTTTCAAACACTTCTAACAGTTGGTATCTCAGGTCCAGAGCTTTAAATTCCACACTGACCCACGTTCCCGGCAAGGCGCGTTCTTCCTGGGTGTGCTGACAAGGTTCGGTCTTGGTTGCACGTTTCGGCACAAGTACGGCACAAGGGAAACATCAGTTTTCCTTGGCAATGGTGAGGTAAAACGGGATGGTACAAGTCTGTGCGAGACAAGACCTTGCATTTAATCGATCCGTCGTATTGTCGAATGTTTTCAACGTCGATGTGTTTCGTCAGCAATTGCGGATGCCCTGCGGGAAAGTGACAATATTTGCACACGCAAATATACAGCAAACACACGTCCAAGTATTTGATTTCTTCTCCTTTCTTCTCGTCGGCGTGGTACCGCAAACAGGTGGCATTCGTCCGTACTGCGTAAAAACTATCCCGCGGGTTCAGAGGGTCCACCAATTTGTAACTTTCCACGATGCGTTTAAACTCTGGATCGGTTTTCAAACGGTGATCGTACTCGTGTTCCCACATTTCCACCACTTGGTATCCTTGCTGTTCTAACTTCAAGCGACTCTGAAATTTTCCACAGCAACGCTGTAAAACTTCCACGTCGGATCAAAAATACTTTAACATTTCTTTCTGAAAGTCGAAGGGGTCCGAGGCGTGAGTGTGGTATCAAGCGTAGAAAGCTTCTTGTTGTTCAGTGCGCATGTTGTCGTGGTCGTAGCAGTCAGCACCAGGCAAATCGTGCAGAACGGCGTGTTGATTGGTTTCGGTATTAAAAAAGTGCGGAAATTATCCTTTGGCCATATCTGTCATTCCATATGTTTTTTTTGGCATTCGGCTCAATGGCATGGCGAAGTAACTCATCGAATCTTTAAACTGTACTTGTCCCACTTGCATGGAAATAATTTTGGCTCCGTTCAAAGTCACTTTAGAACGTTCGGTGCTTTGTTCCGTGTAGTATCTGAGAAGAAATTGCCCATCGTATCCCGAGAAATTGTGAGCCATCACGGTGGCATGGTGATGGCAATCTCCGTAACGTTCGATGTCCTCTTGGCTCCACGTCTCGTCGATGGAGTCTAAGATCCATTGGGTGAAATCGGCCAGCGTGTTCGGTCTCCGAAAGATTTTTTCACGTCCTCCAGGAATCATGCTGCAGTGAGAGGAATGACTAAAGATAGATTTTTGGATGCACTTCTTGCACGCTCGATGAGCCACGCAGAAATTAGGAATGTAAATACCGGTCTCTTGCATGCCTTTCTTCTGGTCATCTTCCTCCTCTTCATGTTTGGAATGGTATTTTTGAATGAAGCATTCGTGTTCCAAGTCCACGATTTCGCGACAAATATGACATCGTTTCTTTCGTGAACATACGTGTGACTTGGTACTATTGGTACGCATGACTTGTCCACAAGTAGGGCACAATCCCAGCAGTTGACAAAAGTACTTTTCTGCTGTGAACCTTGGGTCTTCAGATGTTGTTGGTAACAGGCAGGGCTGACAAAAGTGCGCTGACAAGCAGATCAATGCACTAGTTCTTGTCCTTCTTCAAGACAGGGTTTAGAGGCCAAACATCCTGAGCATTTTGATCCACAATGCTTGTGTTGCTCTTGAGTTTTGTAGGCATAGTCACATTTCTCACAGTGATAACCGTATCCCAGGAATCCGTTGATACTGGTAATGGCATTGAAATGTTCATCGTGATGATAGACGTGAATGTATTTTCCGTCTTTGAATTTTTTTCCTCGAAACAACAGAGGTCCGCGCACGTTTTGAGGGTGTACTTTCAAGGTGTAGGGTGGAGCCAAGACGTCTTGCAATTTCTGCATTTCAGGAATGCCACCGGGTGTGTCTTTGGATATCCCTGCTTGCTGTAACAGGAGTTCTGCTTCTCTTCGTTGTTTGATTCGGTTAGATTTTCGAATGTTCTCCCAGTCTCTTTTCCATTCTTCCGCGTCGTTCTTGTCGGCATACGTTCGTCCCAACACGATGGCACGGGCTAAACACAATTTGTCTTGAGGGTTGTTAATTTGAACAAGTCTACGCTTGATGCTTCGAAGGTCGTCTACCAATAACACTTTTCTGCGTTGTCCGGTCCCTTAGGGAAGAGAAAAGTGGGTCATGAACAGTGTTGCTTTTCCATCAGTGATGTGAAACTTGTCTTTGGATTGTTGCACGTCTTGAATCTTGTTGATGACTTTGGAAGGTATCAGTTCTGTCGGACTGCTGAACTCGATCCAAAAGGGGGACTTCAAACTGTCGTGATTGTTACGTATCGGCTAGTTCAAAAGTAACAAAAGAAAAGAGTGAAGACAACAAACTTTGTAAGTTTTAACAAAAATAATTTATTTCCCTTGAAAACACAGTAAAAAGGTGAAAATATGAAATAGGACTTACGCTTTGTGAAGAAAATCCAAACATTTATCCTGGTACGAAAAAAATACAAGTCCTATCACTAAATAATTTTAACTGAACCCAGGTTCGAATCTTGATGACGTTCCAAGATGGAGGACGATGACGTCAAATGAAGTCTTTACACAAATGTCCAGAATTTCACGTTGAACCATAATTTGTACTGTACTATTCCAATTTAGAATGAATTTCACTGAATGTCTTAGTCCTAAACCACTTGTGTAGTTCTCCAGGGAAAAATAAATTATTATTTAAAAAGTAGATGAACTCCTATAGCTGTCATCTATAACAAGACACATCTCGAGCTCTACAGATGTAAAGAAAAATAAACTCTTTCCAGCACAAGAAAAATAATACGTTCTTCTCAAGGTATCAGAACGACTCTGACTATTTCACAGGGACCTAATTGTTTAAAAACCGACCTAAGACGTCATTTCATGCACACGCACGAAGAACGCGTGGTTATTTTGCAAGAAACAATGCAGTTTCGCGTGGGTCAGGAAATGACTTTTGGCCAATAACCAATCGTTTACGCCGGTTGTTTATCCAGTCGGCAATCTAAAAAAATGCTTACGCAAGCCGAGAGTCATATTTACATTCTAAATAAACACGATGTTTCTTTCAAAAATATCAGATCCCGTGAACATAATCATCATCATAATAAAATATAATGATACAAAAATGAAATAAAAAGAATTCGAATTTTAACACACAAGTAATTAAACTACATGGTCGTAACATGATGAATGGAAAGTCTCAAGCGATCGTTTTGTTTGGCTTCACATTGCCGTTTCAGTGTGTTTAACAAAGAATCGCACACATCGGTGATGAACCCCTCTGCTTTCTCCAACGGTACGTCGGACTTGAAATCTTTAAACAAGAGTCGTAATCGTACTTGTATTTTAGTATTTTTGAAGTTCTATTAGTGGCATATCTTTTTTGTTAAGCCTCTCAAAGTGGTCCATTGCTCCTGATAAAGCGTTATAACCGGACAAGTTATGACTGATCTGTGGTCGTATTTTTATATTTAATTTTCAAATTCCATTCTTTTATTAGATGTAGCGTTATACTTACCTACTACATGATCCCATGTTTTCTTTACTTATTTGTTTCCAGGAAAGCTGCCAGTAGCTTCTAGGAAAGCTGTCAGTAGCTTCCTGTATGTTGGTTGTTCTTACCAGGGTTTTCCAAAGTTTTTCCTCCACCAGTTATACCGGCCGGCATATATAACTTATCTTACGCTGAGAACTGGCGTTAAACCCCACAACAATAGCAACATTAGACCGCCGTACTGAAATATAATTAACGTTTAATGATGTATTTTTCAATCTATATCAGTTACTCTGACATATTTAATAATGTTTGTCTCCATTCAACTGTCTCACCTTCCAATATTTCATATATATTTGTAGATATATAAAATTCTTTTTTGAAAAAGTCCTAATGTCTCCAATTTTTACTGGACCTCCATTATTCCAACGACCATGTCAATCTAAAACGTAGCTTTGTTTGTTTTTGCACATTATTTATTGATGTATTTAAGACAGATTCCTAGGCATAAAAGAAGCATTCTCATCTATACTGAAGACGTTAGGACAAGTTTTCTTCTTTATTAACCGGTTCAGGCAAATCATTGTATATACATGTTTTCTCTGAGCGTAGGAATGTTGCAATGTTAAAATATTATATCTTGTCCTGTCAAGAACCCATTCTGTACATTTGGTTATTTCCTGTCCACATTTGGTATGTATAATCTCAATTTAACGTAGAAGACATCATCCATTTGGCCACTATTTAATATATGTTGAATTTGTTTTATTCTGTGCTAAGGCGCATTAAAGGTGGTTGTCTCGCTTGTTGTGGTGTTGATGCAACAAATATTGATGCGTTCATATGAATTCAGTAAAATTAGTTCCGTGTTTATTTAACTATTCGGCATTTGTGTTGAGTAGAAATGCAGAGAACAGTAGTGTTGATACATGTACGGAAAGAAATCAAGAACAAATTACATTTGCTATGAGTTCACTGGTAAGTAACACTGTGAAAAATGTAATTTGCATTAATTCGAATCAAATTCATAATATATTTGTACGTTAGGAGATGGTAGACACCATGAACATGTTTTACTGCAGGTAGTGATTTTATTCCTCAAAAGTAAATTATTTATACTTTCTTCTTGCATTTACAGAATCTGAAAACTGACCCTAATTCCACTTAACTCTTATTTGCCAAGCAAAATGTTGGCCGAATATTATCATAGTTATCCTAAACAGTATTACTGTCAACTTAAAGAAAAATCACCTTTTCTGTTTGACTCCAATTTTCCATTTTGATGTAGTTATATCATTATACAAATCTCATTAAATTCGATGCCAATTAGTTTACAAAATAAATGCAAATAACTGAACTTTTGTTGAACTTAAGAAATGAATACCACGTTACTCAAGAATCATTAAACGTTTGTGAAAATTTACAGTCGATATGATTTCAATATTTTAAGCTAAAGTAATGTCTGTGCATTTTTGTTTAGGAATTGTCTGAAAATGCTTATATTTTAAAAAAGAAAGACACATTTTGATATTAAGGTCATACTGTTTAACATCAATGTCAAATTAACTTTAAGAACAAAAGTCGCTTTCGCATTATATATTCAGTTCCTTTTCATATACTTTGACTAGACTTCGTGGCTTGTATTAAAGATAAGGAAGACATTGTCTGGGGTTGAAAAAATGTCATGGGGACTGAAATAAAAAAAAAATAATTCTACAAAATATTTATTTTCTGCTCTTGAAACAACGAAGAATCTTTTGATTGTGGTTAGAAGGTCAAATGTCAAGATAAGAGGTTTCGACAAGACGATTCTTCAGCCACAATCCATAATTAAACTTTGTATATAAGTTATGTTTCAAACGAGAAGATATCTGTCGATTTGGGGTTGAATGTGTGAAAAGTCCAAGTTCACTGAGACTGAAATAAGAAAAAATGCTTCCACTCAAATTATTGAGAGATGTTTGTTTATGAAATAAGTATAATAATACAAGTTACTACATGGCAGGATTATAGTTTACCAATTATGGTAATTATGGTACTCTTGCTAGATTTGATCATTAACATTCACATATATCTTTACTAATAGCATGCACACATAAATAAGCATGTGAAATTGCATGTGTGCATGTCCGACCATATTCGTGCAATCTTAATGGATGATCCACCCAAAATCTAATTCGAGACACATGAAAATCAGTGTTAACAACTGTGGTTATTATTAACAGTATGTGCTAAACTGAATCAGTCATCGATGAAAGCATTTGATTAAGCCCAACATATTTTATTTCTCTAGGTGAAGGAGATATATTCTTTATTCAAGCAATTAGGGATACCAGCTCATGATTCAATAGTATATGCAAATATTGATTGCATCTTAGCGCCAGTTATACCGTACAATATGTGTTATTATAGTTCTAACCAATTCTTTGAAAACTGTGGTGAACCATTTTTGGCATACAGTTAATAACATATGGACTATTATTGTTGCAAAATACCTGATATGACGCATCAGATATACGATAGGTTATCAGATAATCAAGGTGAGGTATTTTGGCACACAGTAGTTTTTTATTTCTTTAATTTACACTTCTGAAAACGAAGATGCTTTAGTGGTCCAGGCGGTACGTGCGAAGTACAGCACCTGGTTGAATGATTAGATATATAGTGTATAATGCAGCCGATACTGCAGGGGAGGGTTATTTTACGTCTAGCTGTCAGAGAGTAATTGCCGTTATGGAGGATGCCTTTCTTCTAGTTTGATCCAACAAGTTAGGTGAGTTATTTTTCATGTTGTTATATTTTAAATTAGTGGACTCGTGTTCAGTTTCGTATTACGAAGCAATGTTGTAATGTAGGTTTGTGCTGGTGTTTTATACTCAATAATTACCACCATATTTATAGCTTAATTCACTGAGTATGTATGGTTTATGTAATGTGGTTATGGGTGATATTTATTAATCATAAATATGGATATACGCACCTACGCAATGCACCTGAATATAGTTTAGTTTCTTGCAATGTTAATTAATAATTAATGGGATATTATATTTATTAGATTTTGACATAACATGTTTTAGGCCTTAGCAGCAGTACATCTATTTGTCGTTTATGCATTGTTAAGATTTATACATATGTGAGTGCGTGTAGTATGTACCGATTAGTGTTCTTGGATTTGTATTGTAGAACGCTTATGTATTTATTAATTTATTAATTAATTCGTGAAACAGATTATTTGTAAAGTATTCTTACGTTTAGCTAGCCGGGACTAGGAGTATCTAAGCTGAGAGGAGCAATGAGGAACTACTAGGAGTGCAGAGATTTGCAGTAAACCTGGCGATGTAGCTACGTGGTATTAGCAGAGATTTGCAGTAAACCTGGCGATGTAGCTACGTGGTATTAGAGCTGAGCTAGAAGGGTGAATGGTTACCAGCTTTACCATCCAGCTGTTTGGCAGCCATACTGTACAAGAGACCTGAGCCACCAGTCAGACCCTGGCAGTGGACCACTATATTCATGGCAGCATAATATTAATTATACTGACCTTCATGTGATTATTGGTTATATGGTATTTGTATCACGGTAGTGTTTGACTACTAAAGTTTAGTACAGTAGTGTTTGACTATTTAAGTTTAGCACACTAGTGTTGGACTATTTAAGTTTAGCACAGTGGTTTGATTACCCGAGATTAGTACAGTGGTGTTTATCTAAAGTTTATCATGTTTGTATTTGACTACTAAACCAATCACGATTGTATTTGACTACTAAAATCTGACAGTGATATATGATTACTAAAGTTAATCAATTTAATACTGACTGTTATGTATCACATTGGATATTTCACTGCCATACTCGTATTATTCATTGTAATTGGTGTGAGTGACAGAACAGACACTTTAATACATTTCATAGTATTTAACCTATACGTTTTGTATTTTTCTTTGAAAAGATTTTGGTTTCGAAGGTTTGCAAGCTCGGATTCGTTAAAACTATTGCTTGACATGACATAATTCGATGGCATTTCTCTTTGATTGCCTGATTAAACCAGGATTACTGTTAATAGTTCTCTTTAGCATCGGACTACACTAAATAGATCATCTCTATGTGAAGTGGCTGTTACGTTATGTAATGACAAGATTGATACGTACCTAAAAGCCGATAGGATAAAATAAATAGTCCATCACTTTATTTACGGCGAGGCCAACACAAGAGGAGGTTGTTTTATAGTTACGCAAACAAGCATATTTTAGGTAATTTAAAAACCGGAGAAGCGGAATATCTTTTCTCGTTTCAACTCGACATAAAAATCGATCTCTGATTCATCTGTCAAGATACCTGGCTGTAGTATCTTTTTGGTATGTGTATGACCTGTCTATTGCATCTGTCAATATACCTGGTTCTGCTGTCTTTGTGGTTTGTGCATTTTGCAGAAGATGAGTGAATGGAACTACCAGGCTGAAGTTTTATTCGGATGTTTCAAATTTATATCTTCTTGCTGAACAGTTTATCGCTTGCCTGGTATTTTCAAGCCACTTATACATGATCTGACCTTACATAAAACTGTTTTATTCTGTTCTCTCAAATCGTAGCGTTACGTCGCTTTATCTCCTCGCACGTACTTGGTGTTGGGTTGGAACACCATTCAGCAACCGCAACCAAAATCGTACATCTTCAAAATTGGAGTTTTAGCTATCTTACTTGCATTCAATGGTCTTTTGAATGTTCTAACGAGATGGTCTTGATGGTTACATCAATTCTTGGTTAGAGTTCCTTTAGGGAAGACAAGGCGGATTAGTATCTGATGCATTTGGCTAACGATCTTTTCACACTTGGCGGGTAAAAAGATTCCTAAGCTGTTTCCAGTTGAAGAGACAAACAATGAGAACCAAGAAGATAGCTTGATTTCATGAACGCAACATTGTTAATCTTTTGAAAAATTTCTTTATAAGATATATGTAGTCAGTCAGCGGCTTTTCATTGTTAGCACGTACCAGTTTTAATAAACACTTACAAACTCTATAAATTGATTGATCAAACTCCAAGTTAATTTGTACAGATGCACGCCAAAATCAGTTAAATAAACCTCTTGCAAGCAAACAAGAAATACAAGCGTACAGTTGAAAACAGTGATATAGAGCAAATTCGAGTTTGTCAATCATAGTAATGTTGTATAATGTGGACTATTTCGTACACATCTTAATGATAAAGTTTGTAGTGCGCATGCTGCGATTGTTTTGTTGTTTTTTGGGTTGTTTTCGTCATTTCTTGGAACGGTATGAAAACATTTGTTTGTTTCGCCCACAACTTTCTAACAGTTGGAGTGATTTTCATATCATAAACTAGACGGTGTGACGCGTACCATAGCCATACCCACCTACCTCAAGGTCAAAGTCACCTCCGGGTAAAATGTAATTCTGAGGATTGCATTCTTGTCTAAATTAGAACTTTGGAACCGATGAAGACATTAAGGAAAAATTTCCCAAGTATATATTATGACTAGGTAATTTGTCGCGTTCAATAGGCACCCCATCTTCAAGGTCACTGCAAGGGAAACTAATTCATTGTATTCGTGTCTCGATCAATCGATGCGTCAGTATATCAATACGTTGGGATAGAAGTAAATCTGCAAGCAGAATAAATCTCAGATTTACATTTAAGAAAATGCTTCTGACTTGGTAAAATGCACTACGCCTTTTGCTTGTCTTCATTATTTGTCCCTTTTTAGTTTTTGTTTGTGGTATTGATAAGCTTGTTACATTATACACGAATGGGTTATACCAAAAAGTAACTTCTAATGTAGACCGTTCTGGATTTATTGCATATTACACGTTCCAGTAAACAGTGACTTGTTTTTTTTTTATCTCACAAGATTGTCGAGGTATATATTTCTTACTTTCATAGATGAAGTGCTGTCTTCTAAATGGCATTTTCGAGCCGATGGTTCTATATGTGTGCTTGTACGTCTCATTCACCCCTTCTGCATCCCATTTCTTTATTTTTTATAATTTCGCACATCAAACCAAGATTGCTACGTGTTTTTAGCATATGTAATACAGCATGTTTAGAATAATCTCGCAGTACATGTAAACGGACTTCAATGCACAATGCGTGATTTATCAATATACTCGTATAATGTTTAAGTGATGTTCTTAATAGAATGAAACGGACGTTATAAAATCAAACAATCAGTCACCACTAGATAAGCAGCACCTGCCTAGAAACATGCAAAAGTATTACAATCCCACAACCAATTACCAACAGACTGTGCAGCACCTGCATAGAAACATGCAAAAGCATTACAATACCACAACTCGTCACCACTAGACTAAGCAGCACCTGCCTAGAAACATGCAAATGCATTAAATTCACACAAACAATCGCCACTAGACTGTGCACCACCTGCATAGAAACATGCGAATAACTTCAAATCACACAACCAATCACTAGAATGTGCATTAACTGCTTAGAAACGTGCGAGTTCGAATACATGTTGAATGGGTATGTCGAGACAAAAATGTACTTGAATCCTGGAATCGTGGGTTTGAACCCAAATTGTAGGGGTTTTTTTCACATCTAATTCAAATAACGGGTTCAAAGGTTCCTAACAACAGCAGCAGCAGAAGAATTCTTGGTATTTGTGTACAAAAAAATATAAAGAACTAGACTTAATTGAAACCATATTTCTGCATTAACGACACACACACGATTCTTCTCATTGTCCGACTCTCAATAACGTACTACAGTAAATAGTGCACGGCTGATCTAAAATTGAAAGTTCAGTGTCATCTTAAGAAACTTCGGGAAATATGATTGGTGAATTGCCCAGACAGTGCATTCTGTACCACTCCGAATACGACTTAATATGGAACTTATCCGATAATATAGACATGCCCGTCATCAGTTAAATGAGGTGGATCAATCATTGAAACATATTTGCGATACGGGAGGAGGAAGCTTTACTGAGAACCTTTTAAAAGGTTGAAGCTGCCTTTAAAGCAACGATGAATGCAGTTATCCGATAAGCAATGCATTATTGGCCGATTCATAGAAACATTCTTTTATGGATTTGTATAAATGTTTAAAGAACGGATATGTTTCCAAGGAAAGAAAGAGAAAAGAAAGAAGGAAGCAAACTATTAATCAGACCAACATAAAACAAGACCGTTTAACCATTTCTCAAGATTTCATCCGGAGTGGGCACCAAATTTGAGACTGATGCACAAATTACTAATATATCAGGAGTCGGAGGACACTTGTTCTTTACTTCTTATTGTCGTATGTACATGGACTTCAAATGTCGAAGGCAACAAATATGTTTTGTTCATACTGAGATGAAAGTGTTAATCTTCTAAAGTACTTGATGTAAAGGACTTCTGGTAATACGATAGACTTATTTTTTTTTAGTCTTGTAGTACCATTGTTTAATTGGTCTTTAATACGATAGGCATTTTTTGTCTTGTAATCCCATAACCTTGGTCATTTAGTCTTGAAATCCGATAGCATTGTTTATTTAGTCTTGTGATACCAGAACCTTGTTTTATTTAGGTGTTATCTTACTGACAAAGAACCATTTTGCTTATCCCCTAGTTATGATGGCCATTGTCAAATTTAACGGATTAATTGCCTTTCATCAAGCCGTTAATTTGTTAGAATAAAAAATGTGCACTTCTCTGACCAGTAAAGTCATTGCATGCACAAAGGAAGAAGATTGACAACAATCATGTAACTAACGAAACATTTTTTTATATTCAATTCAAGTTTTGCCATTATATTTTTGTTTTAGACGAAAGCGATAGGGTCATGTCGGTACGGCTGTACCACCCGGGATCACCTTGAATTAGGAATTTATACGGCGGCAAAATTTTCAGAAACTCTCGATCGGAGGCGGTTTTTATCCTTAAAGAAAATTAAATGTTTTATCAGCTAGTTGTACTTACATCTAAACTTTAAAAAAAGTGTATTAATTGACCGTAAAATGTATTTTGTAATTTTGTTTTCGAAATACTTGTGCGACTATCGTTCGCACGTACCTATTGGTTGATTCAACTCAGCTTAATTTAGATGACCAGCGTCATCAGCAGATGAGCAGTATTCAATCATGTTGATACTTAATGTTTGGTTCCAGAATGTTCTATAAATATTTATAAATACTCTACATGTTTGTCTTTCTTGAAAAGAATGGATTGGAATATTCCAGCCCGTTGTCTCAAGATAAAATGGAAGCAAGAATGTTGGAAATCCCCATTTCTCGTTATTAAAATGTGAAGAAGAAAAAAAAAGAAAAAAAAAAAAAAGAAAGAAAAGAAAATCAGTTAGGGTATTACCTGCTTTAGGCCATACCTGCTCTAATTACATCTGTTTTGGTGCAGCTGCCATTCGACCTTCACTGTCTGAAATTGCATAAATCTCTTGCAAAATACGTCATTTAATCATTCCTATGTTAACCTCAGTAGTGGCACTTAGACTCATTTCATGTAAGCTAAATTTTTCCCAAGTATTTATGATGATTAATTACAATTATACATATATCTCTTGATTTATCTAACACAATACACATTTTCACGAAAGACAGCAACCGTTTATAAAGGTTACATGTATAGTGTGCTGAAAAATAGCATTAAACTAGCAGCAAAGACGAAAGACAGTCTCTGACGAAAGAAAGTGGAAACAAGACGTTTATATGAGTGCGCATGAAAGCCAGCCGGAATTGTATTGTCGAAGTTAGTCAGCCGAATCCAAAAGTAAATTTAAAGACTTCCTTTGAACTTTTATTTGTGCAATGAGAAACGTGGTCATGCATACGGTATATGGTCGATGGATAGAGGTGTATTCCATTTATCCTTTGTCACAGGCCTCATTAGCACGTCGTTGTCAACAAGGCCAGAAATTAAAACGCCTTTTTCTCACACACACATCTATTTTACAATCGTAAGAGAATACTAATTAGGTTTGTAATTTTGGAGAGCTCTTTATGGTATCAAACTGTATAACTGTAAGTGTCATTTTATCTGTCTATCCACATGCTTGTTCGGCTGTATCTTATGCATGTGTCTGTCCATGGGGTGGGGAAGAACATGTATTGAAATAGTAACAGTGTGGAGTGAAGTTTGAAAGAAATTTTAAGCTTTGTCATAAGTATGACCATAATGCACAAAGCAGTATTATTCATTCACATCCTTTCACCTGAAATATATGTGCATTGGTTTTGATCACAATCTTCCTCGTTCTGTAATCAAAAAATAAAATTTTCTATCAATAAAAACAACTTGGAAAGGTAAAATTTTGGGATCAATTTCAGAAATCTGCTTGATGTACTGAACGCTTAATATGACTTGGAGACAAGTGTAGACATTTGGTAGCATTATGAATAAAGAATCAGATGGGGTTCTTTGTTCGAGGTCCGCCCCGACCATGGCGGTTGTGTTAAAATGGCACTTAACTTTATTTGCGTTAACTGACCCAGCTGTGAATGGGGTCGTCCGTCATTTTAGGGAGTGGACGAGAGTAAATGCGAAGTACTGGTGAATAACGAGCTCATTTTTTTCTTGCTTTGCTTTTATATATTTATATCTGCTAATGCTGTAGATTGTGAACTGTTGCATTATGTTGTAGCCTATGTATATCTCCATGTAACATATTCTCTCTCCATTTACGTCATGCACATTAAAGTCCTAAAGTTAAGTAAAATTGTGGATGTAACGCATTTATTTATTTACTGTCATTTTATTGTAATCTTATGTCAAGAGGATTATGCTGGGGAAGTAAAATATTATACCATGTAAATCGCTTTATTTAAAAAATCAGTCTCAATTACTTTTTTGCAACCTTATGGTTCCAAAATATTCAACAAACAGGTATTGAAAGATAAAAACTCCCAGATCTTTGCCTGTTAGACATGGTGGTGTAAGAAGTAGATGGGGAAGAGTTGGCAATTATTGGCTGTATAAGGGAGAGTGCGTGAAATCCTATTCCGACTTGAACGTCTGCACATAAAATATTGTTAACTGGGATAGACTAACAGCAATGTATATAAAAGACATATACTCCCTGAAAGAATTTTACCTGCAAAATTTGCGAGCAGACGACCTAATCCCGAAGGCCAATAAGTCCCTTCTGTCATTATTTCAAATTAAACTCACCTGATTTATACCAGATGCTTCAACGATAAAATATAAAAAATGGTTTGCCGATAATTTTAATGGGGGGGGGGGGATGTTTCTTTTCTGCTTGTTTGAGAGCTAGTTGGAATTTGAGTAGTACCTCCAGAAGAGATTGATAAAGTTATATTTGTTTAGATACTTACTGAATCTAGAGGGAAAAATGTATTGTGTACTGATGTCATTGCTAGCTTGATAACTTATTAGATTCTTTCTTACCCATTTTAATTATTACACTGTGTAATTGGGGTTCAAGACTTCAAAAGATCATAGAAGAACAATGCGTTGTAATGAATTATTATAAGGTTAGCGCATAAGTTTCGGAACGGTACGAGACTATGATTTAAGCCAACCATCTGTCCTTTGTTATATTCATATCTGGTACATTTTCGTCAAACCGACTGCCCTCTGAAATTAATATACTGCGTGCAAATATTTAGCGCAGAGCAGGTATTTTCTGTTTTCGGCTTATCAGAGAAGTGACACGAAAATGAATTCATGAGATTTAGTATACTCAACTATTTTATGATATTAACAATGCTGTCAATTCCACCAAAAAACTTTAAAGGTCGAACTTTTGTATATCTTTTTGCTGCCACTCCTCTTGCACTCCCACTCACCAAAGGGCAACTGGTGAAAGGATTGTCTGTAATGTCAATATCTTTTTGGATCTTTAAAAGATTTGAAAACAGTTACTTTGAAATTAACAAAAAAAAGTTGGTGTCAAAGCATTTGCACTCCAAAACATCAATAGATACCTTGTAAAGGTAATATTTTATCGGATGGTAATATGAATTTAAGTAAATATTGAATCGCAAATTGCGGTTACCGGTACCAAGACAACTCAATTTCGGCTGATAGCTGGTTCAAGAAAACTGTTGAAAAACAGCTATACGTTTCACACATGGATCTTAATGAGCTTATAATCGTGCATTTAATTAGGTTATGCAATGTTCTGATATCATAGCTGCATTATCACTTCATAGACAACAGTTTAGAATATGAATACCATATATTTCTGAAGAGGGCTATTTGTTGTGTGTCCAAAAACTTACCCAGATTTTGCATTATTTCAGTATCGTTAGATTTTTACATGGAGTAGGTTGAAGTAGGTAGTCTGGAAATGTACACAATTATATTAAGTACATTCATCAAGAGGTCAAGACAAATTCACTAAAAGATCAAAACAATAAATGACGTTACATTTACAAAATTTTACAAGAAATATATGATAAGGTTGCACATTCCCATAAAAACACAAAGGCATATGTTGAGCTGGCTACACGTTTAGTGGAAATAGAAAATTCTGGTAAAGCGCCTAAAATATTGTAGAGTAATAAAGTAAAACTTACTGACCTGAACAACAACATAACATCTAAGTCTAATATATTTTGAGAGTTGCAGAAAAAGAATGATTTATAATGAGTTACCGAAAACAGGACTTTTAGAACAAAATGAGTGTGAATTAATCCATGATTACATCAATGAGAACTATGAGAAAAGAACAAAATGAGAAGATTGCAGTGAAATGTGTAATCTAAGGTATTATTACCGTAACAGAGAAAATGATAAAATGGATGAGAACAGATTTCACCGATATACGTGTGATACACTTTAGTATTACCGAAACAGAGAAAATAATAAAATTAATGAGAACAGATTTCAGTGATATTTGAGATATGCAAAATAGAATAGCTGTAACTGGGGTTGTTTCTTCCATTAACATGTCGCCCAGTCCTTACACTTCTCACGAATGACATTGATGTTGACTCTTTTAGATCTTCTTGTCGAACCGAACACGAACGCGAATCACATTTTTCATTTAGATTTTCCATGCGCCAAATTTTATAACGCATGCGCATGACGTCACAAATATGACGTCATTCGTGTTCGTGCTTCCCGTCAACATCAGTGTTCTTCGTTCAAAGTGTTACACACTCGTTACTATCAATAGCACCCACTTTAATACGATTTGAGAAAACTTTGGATAATTGTTGGTAGCGTGTGCTGCGAAACACTCTAATCTGACAATCATTTTAGGGACGCACGATATTTATTCGATTGTATAATTTATGTTTAACTCTCAGAAACATTATTCTCTTATCTAAAAAATTTTTTTAGTCAGTTGGCATGACGTCATGGTACTTGCTATACACAAATACGAACGCGAATGATTCGTTTTTGTATATAGAAATGACACAGGTGGCATAACGTCACGGTACTTGCTATACACAAACACGAACGCGAATGATTCGTCTTTGAATATAGAAATGACACAGGTGGCATGACGTTACGGTACTTGCTATATACAAACACGAACGCGAATGATTCGTCTTTGTATATAGAAATGACACAGATGGCATGACGTCACGGTCCTTGCTATACACAAACACGGACGCGAATGATTCGTCTTTGTATATAGAAATGACACAGGTGGCATGACGTCACGGTCCTTGCTACATTGTTGCAAGTGTCTAGGAGTTAAGGAATTAAATTGATGTAGAACACGAATGGTTCGTGATTCTATGTATTTAAGTAATTTGGTATAAGCCATCAGCCTACAAAACAGTGGCTGATTTTTTATAGTTGCTGTTTTTAGTAATGATGATTGGCTGATGGCTTGTGTATAGAGAGTTATAATATCCACAAACACGGACGCGAATGATTCGTCTTTGTATATAGAAATGACACAGGTGGCATGACGTCACGGTCCTTGCTACATTGTTGCAACTGTCCAGTACCGTGACGTCACCCTACCTGTGCTATTCCTCTTGTCGCTATACAAAATTCCCATTGTCCCTAGACAGTCCCAGGGTGTGCTTGTCGCTATACAAAATTCCCATTGTCCCCAGACAGTCCCAGGGTGTGCTAGTCGCTATACAAAATTCCCATTGTCCGTAGACTACCCCAGGGTGATATTTTGTCCGTAGAAATCGTGTCCGTAAACGTACCCAGGGGGAGCCTGTAATGCTAATTCCCATTGTCCGTAGACTACCCCACTATATTACTGACTATTCGCACATCAGCACAATAGATTGAACTTCATTCGAAATACCGCTGGAGTTCATTTGTAATTCTCGATACGTTTGGAATTTTATAACTTTTAGGACTAATTGTGGTTTCATTCATTGTAAGTTATTAATAACTTTTCACTTAGAATTTTAGGGAAATAAGTTGTTTCTTCAATTTTTCAAAACTGGTTGATTTTCACTCGTTCTGTTACTTAGTTTGAGACCATACAGTCGTAACAATACAGTAGAGAAACAACTCACATTAAGTAGTATAATTGATATAGTTTATACTAAAATAGATAAACAATTTTCACATTACGAGATATAATTAATGTAGCTTAAACTGAAATAGATAAAACAAATCTCACATTATTTGGCATAATTAATGCAGTTTGTACTGAAATAGATAAATGATGTAGTTTATATAGAAATAGATACATGATTCTCACATTACGTTGTACTTATTAATGTAATAGATAAAATAACACTCATGATAAGTGGTATAATTAATGTAATTTAAACTGAAAGAAGGAAAACAAAGATACATAAAAAATGATCTGAGCACCCAAATCGGCACCCGCAGTATAACATTTACATTATATTAGATATATTGAAGAAAAAATTGATAAACACAAGCGACTGCTGAGAAACCAGTCCAGTTCCATAAGGTGTATCGCTTTACGACTTTCGCATTACACTGAGCCATGAATATCCTGGTGGTATTGAATAAATAACGTATCCACAATATCCGGTTATACATCTAAATAGATATATCACTAGGACATGAAAATAGTCATTATATTAATGAAGATACAAAAGGAAATATGTAAAGGTGAAGATTCAAAGAGACGTTGATTAACAGTTATGTACTAAAACCATGCTCCATCCACTTTTGCAGAATACATGCTACACACAGTATCTGCTTGCAAAAATCTGTCATTTAACTTTTAAAAAGAGAAAAAAGGGAAACAGAGTATATACCTCTTTTCAGTTTGCATGTTACAAATGGGACTAAAATATCATTATTTATATATTGTTATATACCATTAGATATAAACAACAGGCATTATATTTATATACTGAGTCTAGAAATTGAAAAAGAGATTGTGTTCGTCTTTAAGGATAAAAATGTACTATCTTGAATACGACCACCATTTAAATTTTGGGAACAATATTAAAAGACCTTGCAAACATTTCAAAAAGTTGCAGACTAAGGCCTGGCAGTAGTATTAAAATTTGATATTCGTACATTCAGCACAATGAATATCGAAGCATCCCTACAAGAATGGGAACAACACAAATTATGACTGAAACCGCGATAGCAGACAGTCTAGCATTTAAAGGATGTAGCTTTCTGTTGAAGTTAACTGGTGAGAAAGGAATTTGAGACAAAGTACACGTTGTTTTGATAGCCTCTATAGGACAATACGGCAGTGGAATCTAGCTTCAGGAAAAGTCGTTTCATCATAGGTAAATCACAAAGAGATATTGTAGATACTTCAGACGGAAAAAACAGAACTTTTAAAAAGATTCTAGTTTCCTTTTTCATCACGAGATCCTGACGTTTCCGTCAAGTTATGTTTGCTTCGTCCAATAACAATGGTGTACAGTAATAAATCGGTAATGATTTTTTCATTGATTTGATAGTATAGATTGTGTATTTATAGGATTTTTTTTAGTAATGTCATTGCTTTGTAAGTTTCCTTGTGATTCGCTTTGAATCGCAGCACATCTATAATTATAGATTCCTTTTAGTCATGTTAGCTTTTAATGATAAATTCATTTGTAAACTGTGTCCATCATTATCAGTCCAGAATGAATGCATTGTCATCATTAACCCACAAGATTCACTTATTGATGTGCCAGTTAGTTCATCTTTGAATAATCCAACAACTTGTTCATTAGACTAATGTCACAAATTGTGTTCTTAGCATAGTCACTAAAAGTCATATAACTTGATGACGTCCTTTGTATCAATGTCAATGATTCTATTTCAGCATTAATAGTCAGAAAATACGTGTCATTGCCAAGCGAGGATTCGTTTGCCGTGTGTAATATAATTGTTATGGTAACCATTTTGATAAGTCTAAATCTTCAAGGCCACTATAGACAGGTTTAATTAATTTAATATTTTTTATTTTTCACATTGAAAAGACCATATCATCTACAATAATTGTTGTTATGAAAAATAATATCTATTTTGACATTTAAAAGGTTATTTTCATCTGATCATATTTCTACTTCTTTTTATCTATTTGCCAAATACAGCGTTATCAATGAGTTTAAAAGTATCCCTAACATTTATTCTTCGCTTTTGCCTTGAGCTCGTATTCAGGGAAGCATGATTTCATATAAGGTTATTGTTCAGACAGTGCAAATCTGCATATCTTCATGTGTGTCACACCCAACTGCATGTAGAATTTTATCTTCATGTAATGGATCACCTATTTGCTGGGCTGTGACTTTTTAAAGTACGCACTAGTTTTGGTTCAGGTTAATTTGTATTCTTGTGATCATCAATCAATTTGTTTAAATCATTTTCAACTCGTACAAGTTTTTCAGGATATAACGGGCGGTTTTTGAAGCTGTAGCGTAGATGTTTTAGTATATCCAAGTCGACCGCAACTATGTAGCATGTATAACTATTATCCGAGATTTTAAATACATTTTCTATTACTCATTAAATATTTCTTGCTCATTTCTCCCATTTAATTCTTTCATTGGTAAATGTTCATACATTGCACAAACATCGAGATTTTTAAAGACATGTATTCAATAAATGATTGTCATTGTTCTGTAAAATTCTCGATAATTTTGAACAATACATTTTCATTTTGATAGAATTCATAATTAAGTTTTTGCTTATTTATGTGGCAGAATGATAATACTGCCACGAATTCCACTTTCAGTCATCAAGTGCATATCACAATCAGGAATCAAACTTAATACGTGATATCTCTGAGCTTGTGTAATGAGCTAACTTAAAAGCAATGCCCTGGGTCAATATTGTAGTGTTCACAAATTATTCAAAGATGTTTGCACAACATTAAAGTGTTTTGGTCGTATAATAGTTGTGTATTTCATATCTTTTATATAGCATAGTGATAGTAAACAGTCGATAAGTTCAAATGTGTAAGTGTTGCGTAAAACGTTCTTTAGGAGTTTCATTAAACTTTTTAAAGCTATCCATGTATTGTTATGGTAATTGTCTTTTCGAATGAATTGTTGTTCCATTTTGTTCAAAGAATTTACTTATGACCGTAACTTTTCTGTCACATAAATTCTTAACTATCTGCTCCAGAGATTGCGCCATGAGTCTAAAGCTATCTACAAATTTAATCATTCTATTTACTGTTATTTCAATGCATCCTTCATGAAACTATCATCTATGAATTGCTTGCAAATCAAATATATTTCTCATCATTCTCTGTTGTGTTTTCCACCTCCTCATCCTGATAACGTTTATAAGTTCCTTGATAAAATGATGCCTGTCATATAAAAATAATTTGTGAATGAACGAATTAACGAAATTTGAATCTTTGAAGTTTAAATGATCGTGGTATAGCGCTTTATTATCTACTATGTTGCTCTCACAAGCATAATAAATATCAGTTCAATTATAATGTTTTTCGTCACCTAGATTTTCTATTGATGTACAACATCTGGTCCGTAAGTGAACTCTTTGCAAAACACACAAATGCAATCAGCTCTGCTGTAACGACTGGTTGGTGACATTTGTTCATTTTCAATCCAGGATATATTTGTTTAGTATCAGTGCTATATTTTACTGGTGCGTAGCATAGAAGCTTTGAGTATGGCACGATGATACTTTTATAATCATAATATTTAACTTTCCGACCTTTAAAATGAGTACAATCATTTTAAAATTTGATAACTTATCCCTCTTATATCCATTGCATGGCAAAGTAGTATTTAGTGTTCTGATAATTGTCACAATATATTGCAAAATTTCAAAATGTTTTTACATATGATTTTTGTGTCATTGTGTTTATTGATTTGGCTTGATACTAGCCTTACGAAATATTAATTGGAATGGTACCTTCCATCTTTGTACTTATTTATCTCTCTTCAGTAGAGTCTAATGATCATGTCAACATGTTTCTCTCTCTCTCTCTCTCTCTCTCTCTCTCTCTCTCTCTCTCTCTCTCTCTCAGTTACTCTATTACTTTAAATGTATTTCTGATCTTACCGTTCTATACTCCTTTTAGTATTTCACACCCCATTTACAGAATAGTATATCAAATTCTTTAACAACTTTGACCATGTTTTTATTTTTTATCCAGCATATAGTAACCCAACTTAATTTTTTTTCAACGTGTTCTTTGAAACTTCGAAATTTTGTGATGGAGTGTTTAAAATGGGTTCTACTGCATAAATGCATTATATTGTCTTAGTATTTAGAACTTTTACCTAACCAAATGCACTCAATTTCCGAATCGTGATGTTTTTCAATTATTGATCAATACCACTGAAAAACATAATATGGTTTCTAGCACCATAGAATTTCCATTTATGTACATTTTTCTTGAACAATTATCCGAGTCTTTCCGTTATGTTGGTGCTTAAATTTGCTTATATAAGCGTCTTAGTTCTTCTCATTTTAATTTATTATTTTATATCAAGTGTTGTAGAAAAAAAGACCCGTTAATCGAATTTATTATTCTTAACAAGGGTTTTTGAAAAACCCACTGATCGACAAACAAAACCTCTAATACTCAATGAAAAAAGAGCTTTAGGAACCCTCATCCTCATTTACTAGCATTCAGTGAGATAACGAGTAAAATCTAACTA
>JAECUM010038719.1:0-40532 GCA_016617855.1 Megalonaias nervosa | reverse complement strand
TATGGTGTATTTTGATGTTAAATAGTTTGACGAATGTATCCAAAATGACGGGATGATTGATGTTTTGATCAACACATCTGATTTTAATAAAAGCGAAAATAACTTAAATAATTTCTTGAAAGCTTGATCCTTTCTTTCTATTTCTTTCGTTTGTTTTCTAAATTCTATAGTATCTCGGAAACTATAGTGTAATCTCTAACGTTGTGATTTTGCTTTAGTATGTTGACAGTAATTGGAATTACTACCATCCTCTGTCACAGTAATCATAAATCGTAAAATGCCTTGTAAGTTGATGGATGAAACATCAGACAGAAATAACATCTACGCCATTCGAAACATTAATGAGATGACTACACACTAGGCTATGTACAGAATAAATAACAATAGATGCTGCTGATGCCATTCAGAGGATTAATACAGCATGAGATTATCTACAGTAGTATTTTCAATAAATGTGATAGAATTAACATAAATTGTGCATTTCAGCAAGAAGAATAAAACGTGTTTAATATATGAGGTTGCAGTAACCATAAATAGTAAAATGTCTCAAATGGATTAGATATCAGTTCCTTGTGGGTTTTATCCATGATAGAATAAATTAAAGAAATAGAAAGAAAGGATTGAAATTAAGTTATTTTCACTTTTATTAAAATCAGATGTGGTGATCAAGACATCAATTTTTCCGTCATTATGGATACCTTCATCAAACTATTTAACATCAAAATACACCATATTAATCCTCTGAATGGCATCAGCAGCATCCATTGTTATTTATTCTGTACATAGCCTAGTGTGTAGTCATCTCATTAATGTTTCAGATGGATTAGATGTCATTTCCTTGTGATGTTTTATCCACCAACTTCCTTAGCATTTTACGAGTTACGATTACTGCGACCTCAGATATTAAACACGTTTTTTTCCTTCTTGCTGAAATGCACAATTTATGTTAATTCTATCACATTTATTAAAATTACTGCTGTGGATACTCTCAAAGTATACTCCATTCAGTCATTTTGGTTTTATGATTAATTTATTTAAAACGATCTGCAATAAAGTCAGTGTATATTTCATGAGCTTTTGTTGATCATAAGGTGTATACTTTCTTAAAACTTAATCTTTTTAAGACCATTAGTTCTGAATTTATTATATGGTATACTCACAAATCAATCCAGATGCAATGGTGCTCTGTAATATTTTTTTTCACCCAAGCTTGTGATGTTTATGTTCTTCTTTGATATAAACACATTAGCCTCTGTAAACTGATAGAAATATTTACTATTACCACTTCTACTACTACTACTACTACTACTACTACTACTACTACTACTAATAATAATAATAATAATAACTGTATTTCAGACTTTAAGTCTATAGTCAAAATCAATATATTCTGGCAAGATATGACCGAAAAAGTATTAATATAACCATTTGCTCCAACCAAAGCGAGTGAAAGGCGGAGCAGATGGAGTAGTTGCAGTTACTTTAATCCCATCTTGGCAAGATCGGTTAATTATGAACTACGGCAATATGCAAAATAAAACACTACTGTCAAGATTCTATTATTATTAATAGCCATTTTATTCCTAACCCAATACACTATTTCTTATCAAAACGCAAAGGCTGTAAACATTATTATCTACAGACGTTCCAGACGCATTATGGCGTCTATCATATTAAAAATCAAAATTCATTCTTGTAACATAAATTGAACCACGTCACTCATGTAAATAAAATATTTTTTCATTGAAGAGCACTATGCAGTTTCCAAGAACAGGATCCGAAAAACAATATTTTTGCATAAAACATACTTCAAAAATCCTTGAAACATATTTACTCGTAGACAAGGAGTATGATAATGTCATTGTATCTTATATAATCTAAAAGACTTGAACAAATGACAATGCCTTAGGCACATGAGCTCACTGACAACAGCAGCTTTTATCCGCAACTTCTCTTCTCAGTTAGGGACATCTTTTTCACGTTTTGTGGTTTGAAACAAATATATACAGCCTCTTTGTGTTGTATTCGATATTCTTTGAAAAATCGCAACGCACATATGTTCTGAAAAATTTTCATAATTCGCCAATATACGAGCTACGTACAGACATAGCAACAACAAAACTGAAATTATTTTCATAATTAAAAGTTCGATGTTGCATTCAGTGTCAAATCTATTCAGATCACGAATGAGGTCATCAATATACACTGCCAGATCGGAAGTTATTATCAGGAATACCTCACAAATCATTCCAAATGTAATGATAGTTTTGTAAAAGAAATTAAACTCAAGCTAATAATTTCAGTTTATGTGTTCTTCATGACATGAACGCATTTTACCTTATAAACTGTTGTATTGGGTGGAAATTTTGGGGAATACACCATTGTTGACAGACCGTTTGTGATAATTGACAATTTATATCGCTAGATTAAAACACTTTTCAGAATCAGTTTCTCCATATATTTTACAGAGCATGACACCAACCTTGACGGTAATTTTAGGAGAATCAAGATTAATGTTCCTTAAATTTGTTTTGACTGTTATAGTGATAATTCCCTCTCTGTCGGTGAAGTGATACAAGACAACAACTCTATTTCTATACTTGTCATTAATTCAGAAGGACTCGTTTTGTACTGCAAACAATAGTTTTTCAGTTTTTTTTTTTTGTTTTTTTTTTTTGGTTGATTAGCACAATCTCTCATTGAAGAGGCTTCTTCCAATGCAATGTTGGATCTCAAATCAGTCAGTTATTATCTGGATAACAAATGATATTCCAGTCTTTCTATCCATCAAAAATTGTGTGGGTTTAGTACCAGTATTTTGTGCATTATGACCGCTGATATTTACCAATATTTCATTTGTGATGCCATATTCAGTACTATTTGTTATAAAAGATAGTAAACATAAGTAGGTGCAAGACATGAGGATGTCGAAGTCATACAACTTGAAAGAAAGATAAATTATAAAGTTTGCACAAGTTTAATGTTGCTCGGGTTGGTTGAATATCATACAGTGATCTTGACAATTTGAAAAATCTTCTCCGATTGTTAGCATTCATATCGTTGCCATACGTTGGTGTTTATTATATTTATCAAACAAAGAAACATTATTAGCAATAACCATATTAATGCCCATCATAAGTGCAATTAATATATACTCGTTTTATTATTTAATCGCTAGAAGGCTGATAAAATTATATGATTAGGTTGTTCATGCTTCTCGTGCTCTAACTTTTCACTGGTCTAAGATAGAAGTCGTACAAAAAGATGCATCGGTGTGATTAGAGGAATAGAGATGAAAAGCAAGATTCAAACTATTTCAGTACTAAGTAAGCAAATATTGTTTTCCCCACGTTTGTTGGTTATTTCACGACTTCCAATCTGCTGACTGTACTATGGAATGTTATGTATATCTATATTGTGTATTTAACTTGTGTCTTTGATTGTAGATTGTAATGACCATTTATAAACAACATATTGCATACCTACTTTTCGTCCACGATTATAGGTTATATTTAAAGATATTTCAAGCTATAAATAGGTTGTTTACATGGATTTTAGTTCTAAACCTAACCTTGATAATTAACCTGTTTAGAGTTTGGGGTAATTTTCATTGGTATGACTGAGTATTGCGACATAAGTCCTGTGGAGAGGTATTGTGAAATAGATCAAGTTGAGACGTATTGCGACATACAGTCGTGATAGAATCGTGCTGATTTATATAAGGAGGAAGAAGAGAATAATTATTCAATCCTATTCCTATTCCTAATAATGTTTTTTTTTTTATTTTATTTCAGTCTGCAGAGGTATTTAATGTTGTTTCTAGATTTAATTTTACAGGAATGATTTATTTAAATTATGTATTGGAATTGCAAAATGCTCATATGACTCTTTGGACAAAACACTATTTTGGGAGTACTGTGAATTCATCCAAAGACGTTCTGTACAATGCCAGTGTGATACATCAAGACTGTTGGCACTTTAGAACATTGAATGCAATTGCTGCATCAGCACATCCAACACCTGGAATTCATTCGAAGCATTCTATTCTTCGGGACTTGTGATGGAACTTTTAGGATTATTTTGGATTTAAATCACAATATTGTACGTTCCTCTTAAATTTTCATTAATATAACTTAAAGAATTAAACTATTGCTACGTTTTACAAAACTTGTTGGTTTTGATTCTTTCTTTTACTTAGTTTAAGACCATAGATTCATAACAGGGCTAAATGATATGTTCATACAAATAAATTAAGCTATAAATGAGTTGGAGAGTTGGGTCTCATTATTATCACTAAGAAGCCAAAGATGCTAGTCAGAGTGGCCTAATTAGGAGTAAAGCCTAGTATTTTTGTATTGTGTATTATGTACATTAAATGTCATTACCATTCGCTCTATGATTAGGTGACCATTTTCCTCGTTTACTAACCTAACAAGCACAATAAGAAAATGAACATTGAAAATTTTCATTTGGTATAAAAAGTTAAACTCATAATCATGTTCGAGAAATTTAATTTAGTTAACTAATTTCTGATTGCTCAAGCTAGTTATGATAGGTAATTTTAAACACATGCTCAATCAATTACAATGCTTTTGCTCACAATTATGTAACAACACGGTCACGACCTTTTATTAAAGTCTTATTACCATTGCAACTGTGTCATAGGTAACATTAACAAATATAATTTATATTATGAGCTTATTATTAACTTTATCTTGTACAAAAATTATTAACAATTAATTGGTTTTTCATTTTAAATCTGAACATTGCCGTTCGTTATTGGAGTTCGAAGATGACCATGATGCCACTGACTGTATTGGTTTCTGCAATACGTGAGTGGCTGATGAAGCCAGTTTATGCTCAAAGCTGTCTGTGGCACACCTGGCAGTAGATGCCGCTTGGGTTTACTTGATCAACAGAGGAAGCGTGTCAGTTCTGAGATTTCTGCTGATCGCACTTCTGTACTGCCGCTGCAATTCTCTTCAGTTCACAGTTTGTATCTCCAGTATGGATAAGACTCCGCCAGATGGAACGATCTTGTGTGCAATCTTCCCAAGACTCAAGGTCAAGTTTGCATGTTTCAGGTATGACTTGATGGAATCTTTGAGGCGTTTCTTCTGGCCACCCTGTGATCAATTTCCCTCATTTCGCTCGCCGTTGAGGATCTTCCTTGGTAGTCGCTCTTCTGACATCCTGGTGACGTGGCCTGCCCACCTCAACTATGATTTCATCAGCAAAATGTGGATTCATGGAATGTCTGCCCATATGAGAACCTCAGTATCTGGGACCCTGTCTTGTCATCTTATTCTCATCAGTTCCCTCTGGCAGCTCAGGTGAAATTGAATTATTTTCTTGCCATGGTATCTGTACACAGTTCAGATTTCGCAAGCATACAGCAGGGTCGGCAATAGAATGGCTTTGTAGACATTAACTTTCGTTTGTAGACTGATACCTCTGCGCCCCCACACATTTGGAAGTATTCTGCCAAGGGCCACACTTGATTTAGCAATTCTGGCATTGGTGTCGTAATCGATGTGGACTGCATGTGACAGTGTGCTGCTGAGGTAGGTGAACTTGTCCACTGCTAGGAGTGTTTTGCCATTTACTGTGACGGAAGACTCTATGTAAGGCTTTCCTGGTGCAGATTGGTGCTTCACCTTTGTCGTCTAGATACTTACTGTGAGACCTAAATTATCACAAGCTGAACAGAAATGGTCCACACTGTCCTGCATGTAGGTCTCAAAATTGGTATTTACGGAACAGCCTCATAAAATTGGAGATCACGAATAGTCGCTTCCTGTAACTTTGTCTTCGCCTGTAGTCTCTTTAGACTAAGAGCGCTTGCCAACAGTACGGTATCCAATGTAGATCCCAGCATCATGGTCAGGGAAGGCATCAGTTAGCATGACGGTGAACATCATATTAAATTAGGTTGGCAACACAAAGTAACATAAAGCCCTGCATGACTAAAGCTGAGCAAAAAATGGAAGCTCGCAAAAACATGGCATCTGCTTTTCAAATGTTCATCAGTTACATGTTTTAAATATGGTATTAACAAATGGTATTGCCACATTATTATCATAACGCGATATGCCTTCAATTCCGTGACATATTTCAACAAACTTTTCAATGACTATTGGTAAGTTATTTCTAGCAAAATCTATGCAAATATGCCACAATGACAATTTACTTCTAACTATTTTGTCATCCCTTTTACAAGAAAAATAGTATATACAGTTTTTAAATCTAGGGTAAGACGCAGTAGCTGAGTGGTCAAGGTTGTGACTCAGTATTGATTTATATCAAATGAGGAGTTTTAGTCATCAAAATAAATAGAGAAGTTTCAGTTAGTCTTTACAAACGATGACAAAAGCTTGAGTAAAGATAACATTTTCTTTAAGAATCATTGATTCTTGGAACAACTGACCTGAAACCGGTTCCAAATGCATCGAATTTTACCAAAACTGGAATAATTTGGTCTTCCAATTGACAAAAGAATAGAGGACATGGATCCAGCATGTTATCAGGTACGTAGTGCGAGTTTAAATATAAAAAGGATGACGTTTAGGTCTGAGGCATGTTGCTCCTTTTTTTCAAGCCCTCCTCACTGAAGGCCTTTTTCGGATACATGCACTATAGTATAGCATTAACAAATAACTTCCACATTTATAGCCACATGTAATCATGAAGCATCTGGCAAGTGATTATTACTAGAAAATTTACCCTAGAGAGGGAGACTGTGCTGTAATAGGGTCAATGGAACTTTCATTTTATATCCATTGAAGAAATCCATATCTAATCATAACAGGTGTATAAGCTTAACGTACAAGAAGTATATTCTGGTGACCATTTACAATTTCTGTATCATGGTAATCATAATTTTGAACTTAAGTGTCTATTACGATTTAGCAAGGTCACTATCTCTGCATTGATTTATTTTTCACCTTAATAAGTTTACCTTATAGTTTCTGCAAAAATAGAAGACAAATAGTAAACATTACATCTGGTTCCCAAGGATATACTTGTTTTAGTTTTTTTTTTTTATCAAGCTCCCATTTGCGATGAATTCTGTAATAAGTTATCTTAATGTTACATTACTATATTACCTAAGTATTTATGTGGAGGATGCCATGATAACGTATAGACAAGAAAATAGATAACTGCTTGTGAATGTAGTTTTGAAATGATAAATTTACTTAGAAGAAATCAATTGTTGATTTTTTTGTGTCTGATGATGAATAAGATATGTACTTCGATACAATACCAGAAGCATATCGTTTGACATTAAAGTGATGCAACTGCAAAGAAAACACAAGGGAGGCAACTACATTATGACCGAAGATAGCCGAATAGGAAAGCTGATCACTCCTTAGCAAACAAATCTACTCTCAGTTCATGACGGCAACGAAGAATTTTATGTTAACAGATCACCCTGTTTCAGCACGTATCAAACAAGATATGCTACGCTGTATGTCGATTTGAATGATGTTGAAATACTTCGTGTGCGAAACTAATTACGTATTTTTAGGCACATTTAATGATGCTTAAGTGACAATTCACAGAACTGAAGATGCGGATATAATTCGCGATATTGTGCGGAAATAACTATACTTCAGTCTATACATATTCCTAGCCTATACGTTTGAGCATAAAATCAAAATAAAATTTGCTTGCTATGAGTGAATCACGGTTATATTTCATCTCGTAGCAGAAAACGTAAGTACTGAGGTTTTCACCCATTCGATAAAAATATACCCTTTATTCACTTGTTTCAAGCAAATATCTTCTCTGTATTCTTTTATGAATGTAGAGATTAATTGTACTTTTTGGGATTCTAACACTGAGTCCACATCATTCACAAGAAGACATTATGAACTTGAAGTTGATGTTTATTTGCACGGAGAAACGTGAGTGCTTTATGGTTGAAAATATTTAAGAATTAGATGTGTGCTAATAGTCTATGTTTCGAATGTGTCTACTTCATATAGAATGTGTGAATTCATTAACGTCTACTTTTTTTTATATTAACAGAACCTGTTTCTATCTTTGAAAACAACAAAGACTGGTTCCCTAATATGTATTCAGTAACATATATTTCTTATTTTTTCAGGTCAAACTTTGTCTGCAATACCAAAAACAACAGACTGGACTACAGCCTGCCAGACTTGTAAAAGGTTATATGGAAGACTACCCGGTGTAAACATTTCTAATAACCAGTTGAAACTGCGAGATCTCGGTGTTACTAAGAACATTTCCTCTCCTTTCTGGATTGGGGTAACATATGACTTCTTGGATATCAACACTACTGAGCCACTTTACGGTAGGTTAATATTTTTTCAATGTCTGAATTTATCACTCCTAGAATAAACTCAGATTCATATGACAGTAAAATTCTCACGAATTTATAACTATTAATTTTCTTTTGTGTCGGTCTGGTTGACTTTGGTGTCGTCTGGGTGCAGTTGGTATATACTTCTTGAATTATGTCAGCTTATGATAATAACAGATTAAATAAATCTTATATAAGATTTCCTGTGTCGAATAAAGAAAGTGATAAATTCTCACTGAAGATCAAAGAGGAAAATTAATATAAATGGTTAGCATCGTGATATGGATTCCTCAGCCCTGCAGAAGGCATGTAATGAATTCCTTTTTGTGTGATATTTGAGGAATCGTGTATTTGGTCTTTCTTGTCACAGAAAGACCAATAATTTAGATTGTATTAGTCTATTACTATCAGAAAGAATGGAGCAAGAAGTTGTCAGTGGAAGTTACATTTCGATGCTTATTCAGTGATGAATAAATGGAATTCAGAATAATATCAAATAAAATACTACTGAAGGAAAACTTGAAAAAGGGTCAAGGTTAATGTAAATTCGCTAAACATCAGAAAAAGTTTCGACCGGTTACATAACGTCATTTTCATATCCTAAACTAGCAACGATATTTTTAAATTTCTCTCATTGTTTATTATGAGCATACAAACATTTACAGTACATTTATCATACTTAGAAGTGTTTAAGAATTGTAAATAAACGATAGAATTTGTTTATACTACAATGCGTATACGTAGATTCACGTATAAATCATATCCACCATAACACATACAATACACTGCCTGCTCAATCATTAAAGTCCATTTTTTTTACGTCATTACTCCGTCTTGTGTAAAAAGATGACCGCATAAATATTTCTTAGCTAGATTTTCTCACACTGACTGGTGCTTTATACTACCACCATTGTCTCATCCACTTTAATGTTTTCAAATTGGTTAAAACTCTGTTTGCTGTTTCACTAGATCATATGTTTTATTGTTTATATTTTAACTAGTATAGCATAAGTCCCATAATCCTTGTACCCATGACAATTGTGAATGAAGGCACAATTGAGTACCATGTTAAAATAAGTATTTCTGAGGAAAATTTCAGGTGGTAGATATAATTATTTTGAAACCATTTGGTTAAAGAATATTACTTAGGTTGTCATTTTGAAATCAGAGTGACATAGACTAATGTTATCCAGAAGAACTATTAGAACTTAAATAGAAACGTCTATTAACTAAAGAACAGCTTGTATCAATTAAAAATTAATGTATAACATCTCAAAGTGTACAACATTCAGTTATCGAGGTTGCATCAGTTTGATCGTTTTGCAATTGTGGGGAATTTGCTAACCATAGATTTTTCACCGGACTCCTTATTGATTGTACCCGTGTCTAGATCTGACATATGTTCACAGTGTTGCTAATATTGGTTGCAAATGGTACATTTATTATTATACATTTTACAATTTCAAACACACACCGTCCTCATTAAAATAATAAACTTCACAATTGTTAATTCGAGGCCATTACACTGGAATCTGTCAAACCCCTTGATGAGTATGACTTGCTTCAACCAAATCAGAGGGGGTGGATATACATTAAGGCTCATTTTGTGAAAAATCAGCTTGACGACGTTCCAGATAGAAAATCGGATCGAAACAGCTCGAGAACAAATTGGTGAAGTTTTTAGTTTTTATGCCGTGACCAGAACATTGGTTCACGTTACCTGTGTTATTCAGTTGTGTTGACAACCTTGGTTACGATTCAAAGAAACGGAATACTGTTTATAATTCAACTGAACTAATGTCAACAACCACCCACTAATACTGACCAACACATCATGTTACTGACATGCACCAAACGTCACTGATCAGCACCCCTATAAGAATTCAACATTGAGAGGGCCTATATCCTGCTGTAGACATTGAACAGGATGGCGAGAAGAGCAAACAAATTTGATGACTGGCATTGACTTGCGTTCAGAATCCAGGAAGTGTTCTGCAAATTATGAATGCAGTTTGGTTTTTCACTTTGTAATACTGGTATCTGTTTTAGCTCTAGATTATGGGACGTTTACTGACTTGCTGCCTATTGAAATACGCTGTTGGTGAATGACAACGAGAGTTTGATGTACAGTCAAGCAAGTTCAGACTTTTTAGCGCAAGATAAGGTTTTCGTTTAGTTTGAGTTTGATACGAGATAATCTGTTTTTCTACTAAACTGATTTATTGAAAGATCAAGTCATTATGGTTCTCCACTTTGATACAAATGCACTGGATGAATTATCAAAAGAGTGAATGGTGACAATTGACCGCGAAACTTTGTTACAAGGTCAAACAAGGCCAGACTATAGCGTGAGATAATGTTTTTATGCACTTTAAGAAAGGTACATTTTCGGTTTCATTTAGGACACAGCAAACAACATACGTTCTTCTGCAATTATACTGATTTTACGATAGAGCTAACCATGTGGGTTTTTCACTTTGTTGTAAACGTACTGGAGTGTTTTTACAAAAGGATATGATCATATTTTTAAAGCTAATAACATTTGTACGAATGAAAGATAGAATGAGAGAGAGAGATGAGATGGTAATTAGTGAAAGTCACACTGTACTCATTAAGATTATTTTTCTATCTAACCTGAGAGCAAATTAACTTTGAGAAAAGTTTCAACGACAATATACACTTACATTTCACTTTCAAATTCAAGAATGTTGAGTCCAAACTGAGATCTGGTGTTCAAAGTAACAGTGTATAAATCAATACTGAACTTAGGTTTAACTTGAAAGGTAATTAGATCCATCACAAAGTCTAGACACAAAAATAATCTGCTAATCATTTAAATTACACTCGAATTTTTGCTCTAAATATATGTTTTTTGATCTACGAACTGTTCAGCATCAAGGACACGATGAATACACTGTCTTTAAAGACCACAAGTTCTCGGTTTAAGGAATCCTGTACTTTTTTTTTATCGAAGTGGGGTGTTCCAATTCTTTTTCAAATGTGAAAACCAAAGTACATTACTATTGTGCATCATACATTGTGCGTCTGTGCTTGTTAAGCAAACAATGTTTTTTTTTTTTTTCTATGAAAATGCAAAGTAAATCCATTCACACAAAAATAAACTGAAACGATTTATATTGCAATATTTTTTACCTTTACCTTTACAACACGTAATCTAAAATCTAATGCAGAAACTTTGCTTCTAGAATTGTTTTGCTCAGCCATTTATTCATACTACGACAGATTTCCAAGATATGCGACTTCCATTTCTTAACTTAGAATAAAAATCACTTTTTTTGTGTCAAGCCTGTCAGCTCTCTCTCTCTCTCTCTCTCTCTCTCTCTCTCTCTCTCTCACACACACACACACACACACACCCCATCCACCCACCCACTCACAACCCTCCACATACACATAAACACCAACAACAGCAACACCCACGATATTAGCAGAAGCAGAGCGACTTGAAGGTGTAGAAGGTTTAGGATAGTTAAATCCGATGCAGAAATATCAAATATTTTGTTAAAACCAAGGACCTTTCGCAATTCACTTAAGAAATAAACGATACTAATTACAGCCAAATAAGAAAGATTGTGAAACATTAGATATAAACAAAATATCAAGTCTACACGATTGTTTCCTTTTTCTGTTGACTCTAGTCGTCCCATGATTGGTCTGGTTTCTTGAAATATCTCTGAATGGAACACATATGATCCAACTCCACAAATGGACGACAAATATAACCTAGTTTGTTTCGTGGACAACTGCCTTGAACCTTTGGAATTGGAACGAACATTCTCTCCACATGTTGGACACGCTTTCACTAAGTCACAAGCCGCCCTATTGTTGGAATTGCTTCATGTGATGTCGGTCGCAACACTTTTGACTCACAAATGTTCGTTTGCTGGTAGATCACTGAATCATTTCTTGTCCTTTAGAAACACAAAGCTTCTGACCGAAACATCTACGATATCTCTCTCCACAATGAATGTATTACTCTCGATTGCTGAATGATTAGTCACATTTGTCACAATAGTAGCCGTATATGAGAAAACGCGTGATAACAGCGTAAATAATTTTGGTGATGATAGACATGAATGCATTGTCCTGTTCTAAAATGAAGTCCTTGAAACAGATCACCACTAATGAATTGAGGGTAAACATTCAACGTGTAACGAGTAGCTGGCACTTCTAAAGTTTTCTGTAGTTCGTGAGGTCTACACACGGTCTGTCAATAGCCCAGCTTGTTCCAAATGGATTTCAGTTCCACTCCGTTATTTGCAAATGCTCGTCCATAATCGTGTTCATTCTCGTGTATCTTTTGTCTTTGCATGAGGTCTATCCACCACGATCACGGGCTAAATATATCTGACATTGGTCGTTCTTATTTTTGACGATACTTCGTTTAGTCGACTGGAGATGATCCACAGATAAGACTTTGCATTCTCCGCAGTTTGGTAGAGGTGAAACGTTTGTCAAATGAAGGATAACTTTTCCATCGGTCATGTCAGTCTCATCGTTCAATTATCTGACATTCTATCCAAGATTTGAAAGAAATGAATACAGCAGATGTACAAAATTCGTTCCAGAAAGATTTCATGCTGTTGTGAGTGATAAAAACTTTCAAACGATCTTGATCTTCAGCTGGTACTGTTGTTTCAACTCATCTAACATAGATTCAATTATATCTATGATAAATACGGCTGCTTTCTCTGCAATTCTTTAAATTTGACCGATTAATTGTAAGAGGAAGTTCTAAATTTTCTTGAAGTCTCTTTGTAAGCAGCTTGAATGTGAAAATCATACTCAGACATAACCGAACGACTCTCTTTCTTGGATCAACTTCACTCTGTCGGTCCTGGGCATGAAGAAGGACGTGTTGGATTTGGAACAATCATTCCTTTCAAAATCACTAAGATAAACTTCTGCCAAAACTTTTTTGAGGGTATTAGGTTACACAGAACGTGATAGTCGTCGTCTATCGACGCTTTGTTTCTGGTTTCCCCTTAGAACGGTGTGATCTTTTCATGACGGTGATTTCAGTAGGTTTCTTCTCATTATATAGACCCCATAATTAATATGTAGCATCGTTTTTAGTTATAAGGATCATCATGCAGCAATTTATTTGAAATTTTTCCCGTCCAGCATTGACTGAATTGGTAGTTTTAGTTTTTCACAAGCATCGTCACTGGAAATAATTCGTTTAGCTTGGTGTTTAACGGCACAGGAACGCAAGCATCTAATAATTAACAATTACGGAAAATGTCTTGTGCTACATCTGTTCTCTTATGCACGACTCTTCTCTTCGTATGGTTTTTATGTTTCAATTTGATTTATGGTTCATTTTATCTACTCGACATCCCCTTTTTGTACTGGTAACTTGCTTTCTGTAACTTGATCTGCTTTTCTTCAACTCTTACTTACTACTAGAATGTAAGTAAAACTCGCAAAGCTGCCGAGTGCCTATTGGTATTCCGGGACACACTATTGTTTCAATAAGATAACTCACTTGTAGTCTTGTACCATGGGATTTTATGCAAACTATATATGCATATATTCTGTATAAACATTTAACAACTTTCATTAAAACTTTCATAATTTGCTATCCTATGAAAGAATGCATAGACAAATAAAATAAAAGGGTTATATGATCAACAACGTCAAGTGGTGGTGCTAGCCCGTACGAATCAAAATACAAACGATGATTGTGTGTCACCGCGTGTGCAACCCTACGAGTCCCAGGAACAATTAATGAATCCAGGGTAACGATACAAGCTTCCTTTGTGCGTAGAAGCATTGATGCAAGATCATTCCGCAAAAAGACACCATGGAAATGCTTGATTGCTTTACCGTAGAGATTAATTCAAGATTGGTTAATAAACGGGCGGTCATTTGCGAGTTGTACCGGGTAGTCGAAGACTTCGGTTTGTGGGTATTCTGCACGTGTCCCGGGTGATCGAAGGCCTTTTCCTTTTTATTCATTTAAGATACCCTATATCGCTAAAGCAATTCCGGATGTGTTCCGACTGCTCCTAACACAGACACTTTCGCAACCACAATAGCCGCAACAGGTAAAAACTCTGGAATGGCCACGAGGAATATATATATTCCACCTTTTTTCATTTCTGTCAGACATGGATGGTTTTAATGTCACCGAGGTGTTGACCTGTTTGGCTTCGTTAAGTTGATGAAGTTGTGTTTGGGTCAACCACGAGGAGTTATCTCCACTTAACTGTATCGGACAAAAACAATGTTATCCCGCAAATTATTTCTTATTTCCTATTTTAGTAAGTAAGGCGTTGTTCTTTCCATGTAACATGACTGTGTGTTTGGCATTGAAAATAACTTTGGAAATAATCTCTGCAAAACCCTGATATGTGACTGAGGGTTATCGCACAGGAAAACCTCAAGGAACCTCTATGAAGTTTTTTCGACGCTCTAAAACTCCAAGGAAACTATTTGGACTTAGAAGCAGTACATTTTCTAGAGTATTTAAAGCAGCAGGGGGGCGCCCGGCGGTCCCTGGGCTGTCGTATTTAACACGATCTGTGATTTGCTTGATTGGACGAATCGCTGTGAAACATCATAGACGGGCCAGTAGACCTCGAATAATCATCGCTGTATCTGGCACGTGTCCGAAAATCGTTGTGGCAATGTCAACGTTGTCGAATATTGCTCGATTTCCTTTTCGTTAATGGAATAACATGCGGTGCTAAACAATGGCATGATACCATTGTTTACAAATCCAGCCGTAGTATTTTCAGCCTAATCGTTATTGTTGGCATGTAATAGTTTGTCCTCGATTTCTTGGAAGGCCTCCCATGGATGAAAAACCGAGACGTGTCCTGCACTTGTAATTCTGTTTGGTTGATCAGGGACTCTAGCCTGGTACGAATACTACTGAAAATCTTTGTGATGTTATCTACAAACACAGGCACGCATGTCAAACGCAGGATATGATGTATCTTTAAACTGGGCCATTGTTTATACATTATTGGTTTCGGCATGTAGCGTTTGCGAGACAACCGTAATCCGCTGCTTATTGTCCAACTTGCAATAGCTCAGTCAACTGTGCGTTGTTGAGCGGCTTCATTGATAATTATACCGATTGGAGATGGCATTGTTTCTGTTCATGGTAGTATAACTGGTTTAGTTGAACCTTTGGGTGCCGAGTCAGTAATTGTCGTAGTCGAAGATTAGGTAACGAACACCTTTGGCACAGCTGCAAACAATCCCTAACAACATCATAAAGGCCATTTTTGTCATTTGTCATTCGAATGTTTAATTTTCGCATTAACAAGACGCACTGGTATCACAAGCCCACGAACGACCGTCATTATAATTCAATATCAGGTTGATCTCTAATATAAGTTGTATTCTCAAATTTTACCCAAGGAAATCGATCATGTGCCCATCCTGAGTCATAAAAAACGAATATGTCCACCGACCTTTGTGATGTTGTGGATATTGTGACATTTGTTTTCCTAGTAAACTCCATAAATACCAGTTGAGACCATTCAACGTCTATATTTGAATCATATATCCTCAGTGATATTTTTTTAAAAGGTTTTCATTTAAATTGGTGGGTCTGAAAACAGCGGTACGCATAGGATTTTCCAGGATCCATTGGCAAACTTCTTCCACAAAAAAATGAGATTCTGTTTACATCATTGATTGATACTTTGGTGTTTTTTTCTTGGAAGATTCTTAATTGCTCTGTGACTCTTTCGTTGAGTACATGAGTACTGTTTACCAAACAATTTCCTCGATGTCGCCTCTGGCTGTATCTAGACCTTCCTAAAATTTCTTAATCGAACCTGGTAAGAGTTCAGTATTCTCTGCGGTTGTACTCTCTAGTTATCTTTGGTGAGTTTGGTTACGAATTGGACCCGGTTCTACTACTCTTCCAGTACGCGCTGCCATATGTTACATGTTTTCTCTCGTATCCTTTTTTAATATCCTCAACACGTTCCACGATTTCACAAGTGTGCGAACTGTGCAAACGTTTGTTCAAAGCTCTCTGTGAGATCTTTCCGTGCAGTCTGTTTCAACTGAAACATATCTTTGACGTCGTTTAAAATTCCAAATCAGTTCCTGGTGTTCGCAAGCAGCTTTGCGACGTCGCTCCCCATATTCTGCTATGATATCTCTGGCAGGTTTGAAGATTTTTTAATGCTTATTACGGGTATTGGGTGACCTCAGCAGACCTATTATCTCACAAGTAGTCAGTGGCACACTAAGTCCAATGAATCTTTGAAAGGCCATGTCATGTGCATCAATGCCGCGAAATATCAACATGTTACAGTTGTCTTAGATTAATCACGTGTGCATATCATTGTGTTATGTAGATCACGTCTGTATTGTTGTGCCAGTCTCAGGAAAATATGCTCTCCGAATTGCTTGGTGTTCAAACATCACATAGTCGTACACGACGAGATTTTATTGTCACTCAGATCAAGCAGGAGTTTCACCAATTGTGGCAAAAAACAACAGTGTTCAATTCACTTATTGTTGTCGACGGAAGCGCTACCGTAAACTCTATGAGCGCATCATAACAGGTTGACAGTCCGCCGATAGCGTAGTTATGTAAAACCGATCCCACGTTAACCATCTTGAAATCGTTCAACAACAGCAGTTGAGTTTTCCCTGATCCAGTCGGCACAATAATCAACGCACGAACTGAGTTTTGAAACATGTCACTGTGCTTGTTTAGTTTGTGCTTGGCTGGAGGAGACAAATCGATTGTGGTTTAAAAATACATTAATTTGTTTCCTTCATGTTGCCATGTTAAATGTCACTTGTTGTATAACATTTGTACAACATAATTTATACATACAACACAATCATATTTTCAAATTGTGTACAGTGCTGCACGAAATTTCGTATTGCAAAGCCAATGCGGGTTCAAACAAGTAATGGTCGAGTTATGATATAGATCTCATCCATGACATAAATGCAATCATTCCTACACCCTGAAAAACAATTGCAAAATGGATCATCAAAGGAAGCATGAAGACTAATACTGATTTTCGTGCCCATTAGGTGGACAATGTCCACTCATTAGAGTTATAAATACATATAATAAACAAACAAACATGATCAAGAAAAGAGTAGTTTATGAACGGACTTTATACCAAAAAATATACTACAGTTATCTCGGTTATTGGAAAGATAAAGCAGCCTTTGAAAAGTTAGCAAGAGCGGCATAATTCACACATGTGTTGCTCAAGCCTAATTGGTCAAACAAGCGTTGTGGCAAATTTACCTCCCGTAGATAATTTGAGAACACCCGACGAAGTTCATCAAGCTGAACTTTGTTTCTTCCACATTAACAGAAACGTGAACGACAGGACCGTGGACGACAAAGACGTCTCCACATATAAAAGCACGCATTAACTATCGTAGATGTTGCCAGCAGATACACACACACACACACACACACACACACACACACACACACACAAATCTTAGCCGTTGCCGTCTTAAGATTCAGCAAGTGCCGCAGATGTATTTAAACATCAATGTACGTTCACCACTAACATGGCAACGGCTATTGCAAGTCGATCCAGTTAAAGAAATTTTCGAAGATGTTTCTGCGTTGTTAACAAAACATAAGCTGATCTTTGGTGTTGGACATGTTGGTATTCATCATGACCAAGTCATAGTTGAGCGAGTTAATCGTACTCTTAATCAGACAACGGTACACACAGGGATTGCTAATGAGAAATCAGACTGCATGAATTTACAATTTCAGATCGAACTTAATTTCCTGGACAACGTTTCATTTAGCACCGTTGACGAGTATACCAAAAATCGAGGCAAAGACGGATGGACTTCGTCTTCCAAGCAGAGGATTTGTGCGAGAAGAACTCCAAGTCACTTCAGCGGATACAGAACTACCACCAAAGTTTAATTTAACACACTTATGTATCAATGCAATAATGCAGTGGTTTGCAACCTTTTCGATTCTGAGGACCGCTGGCGGACCCCAACATGCTAATAGTTGTTTGTTTTACGCTCTCTTGGACTAACCACGCGTCCTATAGGTTGGGAACCACTGTACTGGTGTAATCAAAAATTGATTAACAATCGGGTCCTATCCGTATGCATATGTGGTAATCCCAAATATCTATCGCTTGGAGTCAAGTGGAGACAAGCTCACCTTGATACAATAAACACCTATATGATGTTTCTTTGACAGGATCTGGTTTGCAGTGTACGAATTAGGGTCGCTCACGCAAACATTCTACATACATATCGTGTTTGAGATCTTTTGCAACAACAACCTGAGGAACTCCTTTTCGCCTTTTTGATGTTTTTGCTGGATCCACCGATGGAACTGAAGGTTTCTACTACAATAAAGTATATTGTAGGACGCAATCCCACATATTCTTTGATTGGCTTGCCAGCACATTCGTCTACCAACTTGACAACAACCTTTTAATTGGCATCACTAAACATTATTTTGGTTAATCACGTGTGTCAAATTCGTTTACATGTATATCCGATGCCATATCCGCATCGTCATAGGTGATATGCATAAGAAGTGAATCAGTGTCTGTGTAGAGAGCCTTTATAGATTTTGGTAAAGTGGTTTGATCTTGTCATAATAAAACTCGAACATGACTAGCTTTGACAAATCCAACGCGGACTCACCAACATAAAAATTAGCTTTGTCGAATTTAGCTTAGCTTTGCTGCTGTGAACAGCTATGAGTTCGCCGTCAAATATTTTTCCTGACTGAAATGCCGGGTCAGCAACAATCCTGAAAGTTTGTTTTGTACACTATGACGAACACTGGTGACGCGAATTGGCGTTTATAAACATTCTAGCACATACTTTGGTGATCCTATATAATTCGATCCTCAGAATGGAATGTTTTGGGAAGTGTGAATTTGTACTTTCACGCATCTGTCAAAAGTGCATCCTGAACCTACGTTGGTATATTTTTCTAACGTTTCAAAACAAATCTTTTCAAAACCTTTGTCGATTTCATCATTGATAGCCTTGGTGTCTTTTCTGTTTAATATGATAAGTGGACCACCATGAATCCGCAACTAGGTATACTGGTATGTAAGGGAGATCAATGTCTAATTGCAAATTCCATCAATAAATGTGTGAGGCATTTTTACTTGACCTGGATCAGAAAATGCAATCACTTCAATCCTGGCTATTATTTCACTGAAAAATTCTGTATCTTTTTGATCAACATTTTAGTTGAAGCTGCAATCATATCGTCTATCCTCTCAATTTATAATGTTTGTTAACCCAAATGGACGTTTTAACAAGTTATCCTTTATTTTATGGAAGCTAATATTATAACATTCATTGATCATAAATGACGCTGTACTATATATAGCAATGTTACAAAGCAAGTTATTTCCTCGCAATGGTGATACTTTACCACGAGAAAACATCCGAAATTTAATATCAAAAGACTCTTCCTGTGCACATACAATTTTCTTTAAGCGTGTATTTCGTGTGATTGCTTATGCACGAAACCATCTCGAACGTGACCATCAACTGTGCGCTGAAGTGCAAGAATTTCAAATGTAATATAGTTATCTTTTTAGGTTTAAAATTATTTATGATTATTGTACCTCTTTGAATACTGACTCTATGGGTTCTGTATCTTTACATCGAAATAACTCTTCAGAGAAACGCCACCATTTCATAGCGTCTTGCATCATTTCTTCATATTCTTTGTTACTAAACATGAATTCATTGTTATGCATACGTCTGAATGCCATTAGTGTTTTACATAAAATGCTGAACACATTTCTTTAATTCATGCATTTTTGATGTTCTTCGCTGCCATTTTCGCTATTTACACCATTTTCAGTTAGAGTATTCGGTGCTCACTTCATCCACGCTGAATGGTCTAGTCGACGTCAGTGACTTCATTGTTTTAATGCACAATATCATATAAATGATTTTCCCCCGTTTTTTTTCTGATACGATTAGCCAAGTCTAACACGTTGCGCTTTCAAGGTATTTCTTAAGTAGATTAATTTAACAAGATGCCCTGTATACGTATTTAAAAACCATACTGCATCTTTTGGGCCTCTATAAGAAACTTGTATGATGCATTTTAGTGAAACATTGATTTAATCTTTTCTGAAACATTAGAAGCACTATCACAATTATACATGCTCATAATTTTTTTCAACATACTATATGCATCAATCTATGACTTTTTTCGCCACTTGCATAATATACCACGGTGACTGTTTAATATAATATTCCCATGCAATCTCTGCCACAGTTAATATTGTTACACAGAAAAATATAGCTGCACAAATATTAGCAGTAGAATATATTTTGTGTATAATATAGTGGATATCAGTAAACGTATTACTGCAGTAGTCCCACAAAAAAAGAAAACTCAATATATGTAGTATGGTCACAATCAACAATATAGGCCTGTCTATCACGTTCAGACTATCACTGACTTAGCCTTATTGGTAAGCCATTGACTTTGTACTTAGTACAAAATCATTAAAGTAAACAATGTCTGTATCCAACACATAAGAACACCAGTATGTTGTGGATTTATAGGATTTTACTACAATTCACCTTAATGTGGCTGGGTTGGTTTATTATTGTCTGGTTGCCGGCATTATTATTTTTTGATCTTTTTCAGCTACTAAAAACGGCCAGTCTAACGCATCTTGTTTAATGTCTATAGAATGACTTTGTGCCCGTCGGTATTTGATCATTATAAGGGAGTTGTGAGTAGAGGTTTGGGTGCTGGTCGGTAACATGGTGTGTTGGCCAGTACAGGTGGGTCAGTAAGACGATGAGTGGGTCTGTAGGCATGGGTTCTGGTGTGCAAAGGGAGTGTGTATATGTGGGTAATGGTCTGTAGGTATATGTGCTTGTCAGAAGCGGTGGGTGCATGCCAGTAACACTGTATTGGTCAGCAGGCATGAGTGTTAGTGAGAACGTAAGGGTGCTGGTCAGTAAGACTGTGATGTAGGTGTCGATGCTTTTCACAATACCTTTCCGCTTGCCAGCATTGGGGTACATGATGTTAACCATTAGACTAATGTTGATTCCCCGTATCCACATAGGGGCTAACCCCAACTGAGAAGGCTCTAAGAGATAACATTAATTCAATAAGCACCAGGACTCAGATGACCAAGTAAGGAGAGCCCATTACTTCGAATACAAAAAGAAAGAACAATGTTTAGACGGATATATAAGTCGATCATTTTCGTCCGCTGAACATATTTAATTCGCTTCACTTATATCTTATTAAACTGTTGTTGTTTTAGGGTATTGGGGTTTTACGCCATTTCTCAGCGCAAGATAGGCCATATATGGCGATCAGTATAGTTGGTGGAGGACCCCCCACCCCCCCAAAAAATGAAACAACCCGGTAAGAACTACTGACCCCACAGGAAGCTACTGGCAGCTTTCTCACATTCCCACACTGGCCGATCCCCAGACTCGAACCCACGCAGACAGAGGTGAGATGGCAGTGATCGGTAAAGATGAGCGCTTTAGCCCATTCAGCCACCCAGGCCCCGGGCCTTATTACATAACATCTTATGTAAAGTCTAGTATCCGTCAAATGGCTTAGCTGTCCGAATAGAGTACTCAAGCATTCATTTCGAATAAAGCAACTCCTTACACCTGTCTTTACCATTTCGAGGTATGTTATAACTTCTTTATTTCAATATTTTGTAGGATACGATTACCCATACACCTGCTGTGAAAAGATTCAGAATGTTGGCGGAAGCCGTCAGGTCAGCTGTTCAGATTGCTCAATATATAACGGATTTATTTGTGCTACATGTATGTAATACACAACAAACTGATAATATAAAAAAGTATTTGATGTCAAGCAATAAGTTTTAGAAGCATCACTTATTTCAGAAAAACGTAAGGTCAAAAAATATAAAAGTGTATAAAAATGGGAATAAAAATAGCTCTAAGTATTGCTCATTCACCTCTCAAAATCATGGTTCATTTCTGAGTGATAAGTATATTTAAAATATGCACAGGGATCGCATCAAGAACATGGTTAAAATACAAGTGTTTCATGTGTTTATTGAAAAGTCGCATCAGTATCCATTAAAAATCAATTAATACTCAACCACTTCTTTTCATCTTACTATTAATCGACTGTCATTACTTTTTCGTCTTTGATATGGTGCTGATCAACTTATAATAATAATAATAATAATAATAATAATAATAATAATAATAATTACAGCTACTTGAATATTCGCTTTTTGTACATTTTTTTCAAAGATTTGAATCCGTCCTAATTTTCTCTTGCAAGCAAGTAACAAAATTTCTACCAATCAGACCAACAACTTTTTTCCCTGGAAGAATGCATTTCTTGACTGCAAAGGAAGGAACCTGAGACTTCCTACAAGAGACAATGCGCAGTTTCTGAAAAACGTAACAGCTCAAGTAGGAGCTTTCTGGTTGGATGGTATAAGACAGATTAACTTTAAACCAGATAATGGTATGCCAACTGCTGGTCATGGTGTATGTCAGGCTTGTGTTAATATGTTCTTCATCATCACGAGATTTGTTTTTACTCCATTAACTTATGTAAACTTGGAAATATTAATACAATATTTATTTCCAGGCCTTAAGGATTTATTATTATTTTCTTTAAGACAAGTAAATATAAAAGAAGATATTTATTTGATCAGAATAAAACATATCAATTATTTTAGCAGCTAACATACAAACTACAATTATACAAATTCTAGGTATAATACATTGTAATTCCCTTACAAATGAAAAGAAAGGTAGCTTTATAACGTTTCTTTATAAATTGATTAGTTTTGCAAGGTAATTAACATTATCAAAATCTTTTGAAGTGTGGCATAATTAATAGCTATTACTTGGTATGATTGCTGCCAGAACAAGCACCATCGTTCATTAACCATAATATTCACTCCCAGGGATCCAAAACAGAAACTGCTTGTACAGTGTAATCGGAATCATCCATGAAGGGAACTGTTCTAATACATCGGTGACTACTGTTTGTATATTTGGTAAGTTTAATAATTGGTAACTCAACATCACAACGCTTAAATTGACTGTAATTTATGTTGTTGTTGTTTTGTTTTAACGCCATTTCTCAGCCGGATACGTTATACATTGCTGCCAATATAACTGGTAAAGGAAGAACCTTGGAAAACCTCAGCAAGAATCATTGATCTACGGGATGCTACTGGCAAGTAGTCTCATATACTCACACTGGCGAGAGCTTTAGACCACTGGGCCTCTCGGGGACCCTCCAATTTATGTTTTATCTTTGTAGTTAAAGGGCCACAACTCAGATAAGTAAATATCGATACAGATGTTTCACTTCCAGATGGATGAATAACATTCGACTTAGACTTTTTGCAACCGTGTTGGTCTTCTTTAGGAAAGGGAATGTTTAGTACCATGCAGCATCCTAATCATTTTCTGCTAATTTTGCCGTAATTTTTAGAGTATTTCCAGTCATACATTGAAACTTGTCTAACATTGCACAGTTTAATTCCGTTAATATTTCTGAACGGGATGTCATCAAAAGCTAACATAAAGCAATATTGTATCAGTCGACTTGAAACCTTTCTGAGTATAAATAATATTGAACTTATGCTCGCAATAACATAGATCAAAATTTGCAAAAATAAAAGATGAAATGTGTCCAAAAGTATCTTATTTATTATCCCGGTCACCCAGTTGTGCACAGTTGGTTTCAGAAGCGTACGGACCTTAGGTATTGTGCTTGTATTCTAAACAAAAAGGAAACAATCTTTTCTGAGTACTTCACATCGGTATTTGAGCATTCATTTTTCTTTAAGAACGCAATATCTTTTTGCTAAGCGTGGTTCGTGCAATTATGCATGTCCTTGCTTGTTCTTTCTTTTTCTTCAGATAACAACACTCCTGGCAGTGAACCGACATACATTCCTTCAGTAAATACAACAAGTTCAAGTAAAGCAGAATCTTTGCAAACGAAGACAAGTGGTAATATTTTTAGGGTTGATGAATAGATATTGAATCAAAATATTCGTTGCGTATATATATATATATATATATATATATATATATATATATATATATATATATATATATATATATATATAGAGAGAGAGAGAGAGAGAGAGAGAGAGAGAGAGAGAGCAAACTCTCTGTTGGCATCTAAATGTCTCTACAGGAATATTCAAACAATTTCGTATACAGCTTTAATGTTTTAATAAATACTATTTTTCATGTTTGAGCTAAATTTTCATAAAATTGAAACGATTAGACACCATTAAAACCACATAATTTATACAATTCCAAACCATTACAAATGGAAATATTTCAACGTCAGGTAATATACGAGCAGTGTTTACGAATTTAACAAATATGACCACTGACTAGGAGAGTGATTGGTAAACAATTTTTGTTTTCCTCTAATCGAATGGCATTCTCCAACTTCTAGCTTAAAGCAGCAGGGCGGAGTGGGAAATGAGCCAACCAAAACCTTTAATGTTCTTGGTTTTTTGACAAAAAGATGACTCCCACTGAAAAAAAATATATATCTGGGTAACTGTTTATGAACATTGTTGTTGTTGCTATTGTTGTTGTTGTTGTTTTTATGGGACCAAACGACATTTTCAGCACAAGATAGGCTATACATGGCGGCCAGTATAACTGGTGGAGGAAGAAACCGGGAAAACCCCGAGAAGAACCACCGACCCACGGAAGCTACTGGCAAGCTTTCTCACGTACCCACATTAGCATAGTCCGAGACTCGAACCCACGCTGAATACAGTGAGATGGGAGTGATCTGGAACGGTGAGCGTTTGAGACCTCTGGGCTTCCAGTGGCTCCATGAATATTATACGTCCAGGTACGAAAACACTGAGACGCGACCGGGAAATAAATTCTTTCCAGAGTGGCCGTCTGGGCGGCAAGTAAAACGTCGCCGATAGTACGCGGGTGCCGATGTTAATTACCGGTAACCATTACTGAATGTCGGTACTCATTACTGGTAACCCGTGGTCATTAACATCAATTAATAGCAATTACTGTTAAGTTTCTTTTTTACAATAATGAAAATAATTACTGATAGTTATCAATATAAAAATGTCAATAAATATATATATGGTATTCGGAAAATATAAATTTGAGCGGCCTTACATGGGGAAGACAAACTCATGCGAACAACAATGAGTCGGCGAATATTGATGGGTCCATACTAATCGTGTGCGCAAGGAGGATAGTTCTCAACCGTGCGGCGTCTGCGTTGTTGGTGTGCGTGGAAAGATTCCATTATGAACCAGCATGGTGACTTGGAACGCGGAAAGACACTTTGGTATCAACGTTATAAACCTCAACAACACGCAGTAGACAAAATGAATGGTGACAAAAAATAATTAATACAAATTTAATTGTGTGTGTGTATATATATATATATATATATATATATATATATATATATACATATATATATATATATATATATATATATATACATGAGAGAGAAGAGAGAGAGAGAGAGAGAGAATAACAATATCAAATCGTCAATCACGTGCTAGTTGAGCACAAAATAACTATTTTGAGCTTACTGGAATAGGATTTCCTTGACCACGATCAAATTTGCTACTAAATGATATAATACGTGCAAAACCTGGTAGGATTCCTCGTGATCAAGAATGGTAAAATTTTACCCTGATATAGAATTTCAGTGGGTTGCAGGGACAGAACATGCTGTTGAATATGTATTTGATCTTGATAAAATAGTTAACGCCTTTGATGGAAGAAATCACCGAGTTAAAAGTATATAAAAAAAACTTTCAGAGTTATATTAATATTTTCGTGATGCAAAAGAAGAGTTTGAGGTTGATGGAACCGCCTATGTATATTCAACGTTGAGCAAGAGAACCCACGTGGAATCTATGATGCTAGCATGAACTATACACGTGGTCGTGGCATTATTGTGCTGCCCGGGGATAGTAGATTTCTTCTCAAGGTTAAATATATTCAACATTCAACGGGGATTGGATAATTGAAGAAAAAAAAAAAATGATCCAGTACGTGTGGAACGCAAGCGTGGTCACGCATTGATTACGCTGACATTGCTGTCGCCGCCTGACGTCTAACGACAGCGTCTACTACAATAATGCATATCCAGTCACCTCGGTTGTATATGGAATTTATGTGATGAATGAACCCAATCGCGATGCACTAGCACCAAAGAAAACTGGAACAATTAATTGTGTAGCTGGGCGTGTTATTGTGCATTGTACTGGCCCAGTATATGGTAGTGGTTTAACCATGAATAGACGTGCAAGATAACTAAGTGGGAAGAGCGTGTGAGAGAAGGCGGCGCCAGCCTCAGCGATGTCACCTACTGAAATGTTCGTTGAAAATATTCAATAATCACGACAACAATAGACGGTGAAGTACTTCATAATACTAGTAGATACCAATATAGTGCTGTTATTAAACTCATTGAACATAACGCGCACACGTGGTAGTCTGTGCTGCAGTTTCCATTTAAACGAACGGTTAAATTGTACGACGACGACGTTTACCAGGCAATTGGCGGGGGTTGGGGGGTTGGGGGTATTGGGTATTCTTAAGCGACTCCCAATATCCGCCTGGATGCTTAGCGGCGGCGGGGGCATTTTTGATCAATTTTCACTTCCCAAAGGCGACAGTTTGTACTTCACAGCGGCAACTTTTTCAGCAGTGACTATTTTAACAGTGAGTTGATATCAATTGAGGTAAAATACACCACCAGTCCGGATGAGATCAAAGATCTAGTTGAAAACTCGTTTACAGACGTGTCTGGAGTTTCGTATTTTGCAAGAAAGCGCAAACTGGAAACCAATCCCAAAAGTTTTCTCGAGGATATCCAATGATCCTGCGTGGAATATTGTCATGATGGTCTCTGGAATACTGATTACAACCCCGATGATGTTGTTTCCATCGACATGACCACGTGCTACTCTGCCTGGTTTCTTGGACGTAGTGAATGTGAACCATACTTGAAGCGTTTTTGTATCAGTCAACGGGCTCCTATCCATAGATGCCAACGCAGTCGACATTGACTTGACGGGATTTCCCTGCATCAACAGCTTTGAGTTTTCTTCCAATGTTCATCATGCTATTCCAGCGTGATTTGGACGTCATTTTGATAGACCGGCACCCGATGAAAATTAAAAAAAAAAAATAACCGCGGATGGGCTCCTATTTTTTTTATTAAGATTTATGCTTGACGTTCGTATACTAACAAGGCTAACCGTGACAGAAGCGAACAGCATAAAAACCTCAGCAACAAGTCTGGCTTCCTGAGCCGGAGCCAGCTGCTACAGAAATGAAATTTTCTACGGACCACGGGCGGAAAATCATAGGTAAGTTTACCAGAGGGGCATCACCGGATTGCAAACGTTTGAGTAACAGGCTTCTTATCAACGAGGCTGAACTTTATTTTTTCATCGCGGTCACTGTTAGCACGGACATATACTTTCCTACAACAAAAAGAATCTCCACAATACACTTTTTTAAGAGCATCAGTGCTTGCAAACGCAAGAATTGACTTGTTATCGATGATTAATAGATTTCCTGCAACCGCTGTAGAGTAGCTAGAGACTGATTTTCCACTGAACAAAAGCACTTAGATGTACGTGCAAATGCAAGCATTGATAAATCTTTCTGTGCAAGCGCCGACTGAAATGAAAACACCGGATAAATTTGCTCCATACGGCGCTTGGGGAGTTAAGAAAGAAACGAAAAGATGTCCTACTATATTGTCTAAGTATTTTGCGCCAGACAAGTATTATTTTTGTGATAATATAACTCCTCCGTCAACGGTTCGAACGGTAAATGATCCAATAGCGCGCCAAAACTTGAGTATCTTAATGGTGGAGGGTTTTTTGGTAAAAGAACGCAGGTTATTAACCTGTTTAAAAATTTCGCAGATGTTGTTGTTGTTAACTCCCACACATAAACTTGCAATTGCCATGAGAAAAACATGACAAGCAAAACTACAAACCTGTTACAGCTTTTTTTAGGTGGCAAGGTGATAACTGGAATTCCGCACGTATTGGATATAAATATATCCCTCGCGTAATAAAATGGGACGAAATTTGCACAGTTCCCCGTGAAGACGTTAGAGATGTTTTTTGGTTGGTTGGAAACAAAACCATGTTGTGTAATTATGTGTGGTGATCAGGGCCAATCACCTCCTATTGCCGGTGAATCTCAACACGATTGCCCTTCCACAGGCTGATTATTACGAAGAAGTCCTCAACGATTTCGTACCCAAGACGAGACGTAGCAGAAACTGAAAGTGAAAATGGGCTTGAAACCAGACAAAGTACTTCGCGAAAGAATGCGGACGATTTACTTGCCGCTTGGACACCCGCAGATTTAATAGTGGTTTCTCGAAAACAAGTTTTTGGCAAGCTTCAGCAAGAATTATTTAAACTTCACCGCGCAAAATACCCGTAAGGCCTTGTCGCGTTAATGTATCGACCAGTGGATAATCGTTGTCAACATGTCTATGTGAAAATACTAGGAATGAGTGCCAATGGCACTCTGCGTGAGTCACTCAAGTTGGTTCTCAACGATGAAGTCACTGTCCCGCAGCTTAACGCTGATGGCGCTTTGGCTATGGATAAATCGTCGTGGTGTCTTGGATACTCAATGACGGTTCATAGGTAACCCGGATTAACAATTTGAAAATATCCGTAGCGTGTCTAGATTATCGATGATCGCATCGAATGGTCAAATCTTGCATATTTCGTCGTATCGCGTGTCGAATATATATCACATATGTCGCGGGTAGACTTAAACTCAGCATCGTTTTATGCCAGCACGCAGAGACCAAGCTCTCCGCAGGCGACTGTATCACAGAAAATTCGCATCAAAATAGCCAAAAAATAGTATCTTACCGAAGTTGTAACGAAATAAGAGGATTTCCTTAGCGCTGTGATAACACCGTGGATTATATTATCCAGTTGGCGGAACAACAAAACAATCATTACAAACTATGAAGACTTGAAAATGTTATACGCTTATCCCGCTGATGATTCAAGACAATTTACTGTAGACCGCGTCAACAACGAGAGTGGTCATCTCTTTGGTAACGTAATGCTGACGTTCGAGTGCAACCGACGTCGGGATGCTGACACCTGCGCTATCGCCTTGGGTGCTTGCGGCCTTTCTGCTGCATAACCCTCGAGAGTGGTAACTGTGTATCCGCTGGTATCACTTGCAGTTCCTCGCGCGTGGGTGTTGGCCTCCCGGATCCTCCAAGATAATAACTCGCCGACGTATTGCTGTGGAAGGTCACGTGCAAAATGTTATGCGGGTTCAAACTCCAGACAGGATCAGTAGCTCTTCTTGTTCAACCGTCCACTTCTTCAGTAGCGTACAAATATCTCACGACAGAACTTTCTGTCCACGCGTAACATTAGTTCAGGGTGACCAGTCACGAAGGCGACGACAGCACCTTTAGCGCCGCGCACTTATCTTACTATTATTTTTTTTTTTTTTTGGTGGGGGGGAGTGTATTGCCTTAGCGTGTTTCATTGTGATCACGTGCCTAACTTCATTGTTCAACGCGGCTACGACCGCAGGAAGTCTCGCTACCCATTCTTGTGATCATACATTGGAACCCTGCATACACATCTACGCGTAATGATGTCTTACTAATTGTTCCGCGAGTGTACGATAACTATTTCAAAGATGGCCTAATCACGACGAACTCCAACATGTCGCTGGCGAATTTTAACTCCGTTACATTTTATCAACACTGTTCACGGCCGGGATGAACCTGCAAAAGATTTGGCCAACTTAATAGTCCATGCGCGTATATGCGCCTGAATGCATTTGCAACCTCAGTTGTTGCTTTGGATGTCAACAGTTCAGCTTCTTTGTATCGACTGACTATATCGACGACGATCAACGCGTATTTGTGTGTGCCGTTATATGGCAGAAACAAAATATCAGCTTGATTAACTCCATTGAGTGTTCTGGCGTCAAACGACCCACGTGTATTTCTTTGGTGCCGGTAAATAAATCTCTCATAATGCTTGTCGGGCCAACTAATCACGGCAACAATTTTTTTTAACAACGCGACTGTAATAAATTGGGACTGTAATAAATTGATTCCATTATCAGAGTCCAAGGACTCTAAATACTGTACCCAGGAAATTTATTACTACGGGAAAATTAATTGCCCCCTCCAATAACATACCACCGTGCTAGTCGCTTGTTTTATTGTTAGTGAACTGATGGCATCTAGCGCTTCAGTTAGCGCGCTGTCAGCTATACGTTTCGAAGAGAGAATTTTGCTCATGTATGCGAGGTCATGACGATAACATGTGGCGTCTATTTCATTGATTGATTTCTCACTGTTTTGGATAATCGTTAGAATCCAACCTAATATCCAGTCGGGATCTAGGGACACATTAATTAAATCCTGTTAAATGTTTTATACCCTGATATCTTGATCACGGTGACGACGGAATAGACTTTCTTTCTAGTGTCGATGCATTATCACCCCCAACTGCATTCTGATAAAGCTCCCCCGATAAACCTCACTTCGCTCTCAAACGGGGAGTTTTCTGAGACAAATGCTTTGCGTGAAATGTGTCATTCGTGCAAACGGTACATTTGTCGATATTAATTTATATCTTTCGCACCACAACGAGCACATAACCCAAGCATTGCTCGCCGTTTAGTTTTTGTGGCAAATGGTATTTGCGTTTAGTGTATTAACATCATTTTGGCATCGCATGCAGTAAAAATATGTGGGCATTATTGGGATTACCTAGACTCTAATATAGGCATCAGAGTCCAAGGACGCCAATAAGAGTGTTTTACATTAGAAATCAAATATAAGTTTCCAATGCCAGAGATTAACACAGTTTACGTTTCAACAACAAATAATACCCCACCGATTAAACATCATGCAGCGTTACTAAATAGTATTCTTGTAATGATCAAGGGGCCGTCTTGATCTGGTAAAACTCGGTTGCTACATTAAACTTGTTATGAGAATTCTCAAATGGGACAAGTTATACCTGGTGGTGCCAATCGCGGGTGACCAGGCGTGTTATAACTTCATGCGAGACTGGAACAAGACCGCAATGAATATAACGCCAGATTCAGGCTCATTAGTTGATTTTATCAACGACGTTGAGAAGACGTCGTTGGTTGAAAATCTCAACGGAGACATTAACAACCTTGTAGTGTATGACGATGACATGCTGGAGAGTCAAACTAACCCAGCAGTATTATGATTTTTAAGAGGCAGACAAAAACACAGAAGTTATTTATTAACACAGATATAGCTTCAGATTCCCAAGGTGATTCGAGACAACGCCAACATGTTAATTGTGTTTAACGGGGTTCACACACACACACACACACACACACACACACACACACACACACACACACACACACACACACACACACCTTTAGAAATATTCACACAACATGGTGTTCTGGCGATATGGATCATAATCAGTTCAACTGCAGCAAAACTTAGCACTCGAAACAACCTACTCCGTAAACTGGCTGGCTGAACATGGGGCGCAAGTGCTCAGACAACGCAAGACATCAGCACTGGCCTCTGTTATTCGACAGCCGAATGTTGCGCTCCTGTCTGGGATCGATCATCCCACACTAAGTTAATTGATGTCCAGCTCAACATAACAATGCGCATAATCTCTGGAACACTACGTGCTACTCCTTTACCATGGCTGCCGGTACCAAACAACATTACTCCTCCACATCTGCGTCGCCAGGAATCAACAACAAAAGTGTTGGCTAAAGTCTGTGCCAGTGAGAAACTTCCACTGTACATGGACATCACCTCACATCCAGCAGTCAGCCTGACTTCGAGACGCCCAATCTGATTAGGTTCGTTGCCGTAGGGTATGACAGCTATTTCGGCATAGAGTGTCGAGTGGTCTTCAACAGATGTTGTAAATCACTCCCTCGTATCTGAGCCATCTGTCTGCCCTCCTGGCTTCAACCTTCTACGTCATCTGTGGACCACACTGAATCGCTTTCGGACAGGACAGGGTCGTTGTGCAGTCAACCTTGTCCGATGGGGCCAGGCCACTAACTCTTCCTGTTGTTGTGGAGCTCTTCAGACCATGTCACACATTGTGAACAACTGTCCACAGACAAGTTCCCCGGTGGACTACAGGCTCTGCACCTTGCTGATGATGACGATGTGAAATGGTTGAGCACGCACTGCACACGATAATAATAATAATAATCGGTTCAACTCACCCCACCCCCACCCCACCCCCATAGATTTGTTACCATCAATGCAGTAAGTCCAAGTACACATTACCGCATTGGCATTGATAAAATATATTCGCCGGGACATAAATGTCTGGGAATACAAAGTAATTTAAAAGCGTATATAGTAAATAAGAGCGACAATATAGGTTCGACAGTTAATCCAACGGCAGGGCTAGCTGCAGAGCACTTGGTGACACTACAGCAATATTTACCAGCGTGTGATGCAGTGCTACGGCAACTATAGTCGCGTAAATCAGCCCAGAAAGATATGAACGCGATATTCAAACAAACATCTGACCCGTTAATTAAGCCGTCAATGGTCTCCCTGTCGACACCCAAGCAATTGACATGAATGTCCGGTTGCCTGAATAAATCAGAAGCGCCTTTAGGGCAGTAGACGTACCAAGCAAATCAGAAGCACTATTGAGGATTTTAGCAAAGCAAACGCGCGAAGAAGCATGCGAAGAGGAGGAGGAGTCGGGGACACCCCCTCGAATATAGATCAGAATTGACCACAATCTTGAGAACGCACCCGAGTTTTCCAGAAACGTGTATGGCAACATAAGTCAGGATTTACTGCCGGAAAACCCCTTCGCACAAATGCTGGAAAAAAGTAGTTTTAGCTTACTTGTTTCAAGAAGGTGTTGAAGGATGATGCTAACTTGGTTGGATTTACAAGAGACGTAAATTCCCCCCCCCCAGTCCATGCTGACCATAGTACTATAGTAGAAAGGGGTGAGAAAAAACCTGCAAGAGATTTCCGCACCAGAAAGCAAGTGTGATAAAAAAAGTAACACCCCCCCCCCAAAAAAAAACGACAAGCAGGCATAAATACCCGTCAGAAAACAAAGTTTTCCAATGCAGGCGTTCCACTGTGTCCCAATAATGATATCGCCAAGTCGATCGATAAGAAACCCCAGTGGGAAGTTTACGCGCCTTCAACAATCCACACGATCTCATCAACGAAGCGGCAGAAATATCTCAACGTCACGGACCCCACTATGTATCTCACGCTGATCAACGAGATCAACGACGATGTATACAGTGACGGTGGTTAATCATTATGCACCGCGCAAATGAATGCTCACATTTGGAGTGGTAACACTCTTATACAATGGAAAATGCCCAGGTCATTTCAGGACTTGATCACATAATTACAAGTACAACTCCAAGTAAGACCACGAAAGTGTCAGTGTCGACACCGGACGGAATTTCATGTTATGTTTCCAATCGCGATTATAGCTCCATGTGGCCATACACTCCAAACTGGCGCAACTACGTGTGTATTATAGTTGGCCCAATAATAAATCGGCGCCATTTAGTGGGTTATCAGCCAATAACACACTTGTATTTTCATGGCGAAATTCCAAGAATCCCGAAGGCGCCTACGAAATTGAGGAAATCAATGATGAGTTTCAGTGCCGTATCAAAAATATTGCATGATGAGATTCTGAGATCGCAATTACTGTCCTTGAGCCAACGCCACGTTCACCCATTAAAATAGCCACCGCTGGATATCTCGTCGACATTGGTGCGTCGTCAGTAAATACAGCTCTTGGGTGGGGGCCAGATGCTGTTGGTGAGTTAACCCGTAGATAATTCCATGGATCGCGATGGGCACCAACAGCTCTGGTGTCGTAAACATTACATCGATCACCGTAAATCTTACATGTGACGTTGTTGCCGGCAGTTATCAACAAAGTACAAATGCTCCACGCGTTCAACAGAGATATATCCTAAATAGTTTTTTTCCGAATGTGTCTTCGGGTGATCTTATAATGGTGGTGACCACTCAGCCGGTATTTTTACGATGCCACAGCAATATTCTTTCCCGTATGCGATTTATATTCATAGATCAAGATGGTCATTTATATTGATATATAAGGCGAAACACTTGCCATTAGTTTGCATATAAGGAAGTTATGAACACAACGATCCCCAATTTAGGCTGCTAGCATCATACAACAATTCACGATCATCCACGATCCCCCATGTACCGTCCTTATTACAGAAATAGGGTTGGTGATGGACAAAGTATTATTTAGTAAATCCGCTCCACAAGTCCGCGAGTATAGTATTTCACTTGCTAAATGACTAGGTGAAAAGGGTGTTGGGATTATTAAAAATAAGGCCATATCCGCAGCGGATGAGGCAGGCAGTTCGTTGCTGACGAGTGAGTTCTCTACGATAAAAGGCAGATTATATTTACTAGTTTCTGGAAAACAAAAGTTTTCCTCAGCAATGAAATCGCCGAAAAAGTTTTTCCCATGATTTCATCTCCGCCATTTACATCGCCGTTAGCACTAAGACCGATTCAATGAGGGAAGATGTACTTTTGCCAAATACTGCTGATATGCCCACCGCGGTCAGTAAAATTATTAATGCGTCTGCATCGAAACGACTAAATTATCTGGCGGGCATAACCAGTCAGGACAACCTAACCGCGAATCTTATTGCTGGTAGCGGGCTCTGGCAGCGTCGATAATCATCCGCTCAGAACGCAAGCGTTTCACACACTCCCATATTAGATTGTTGTAATAATGTAAAATATGTTTAAACACGTGTCAGACCCGGCAATTGACATGGACAAACCAATTCTTAAAGATGAATCTGTCCGCGATTATCAATAGTATTTTTTCGATGCTTGTGTGCCAAACGATCGCGGCCGAATAGATGCAAGCAGATGTTTCTTGCCCACCGAGGCCTTCGTGGAAATCGAGGAAAACTTATGAAAACAATTGACACTCAATACGCCACTGAGCAATGCGCTGGATTTGTCAACAGCGGAGTAATGGCTCTTTAAAACAGCGCCAGATAAATCATCGACGGCAAGGAAATAGAAACATGTCTGTGCAACATTAACATGATAACTACAATACTTAGAATAGCATGATACTCTGATGATTATCTCGTAGTCTGGTCCCTCAGTGATATTCGCCAGGGATAACGCCGATAATAGACAAAATACTCAGCGAAGGCCTAAAAAAGAGAGATAATAGTGACACAGACGTTGAAGATATAACTATCAGCGCCAACGCAAACATGGGATTCGTAGCACAAGTTAACAGCCGAGGTAAATTCTCATTCATAATTCCGCTGTCATACATCTTTGGGTTTTGTAGAAATGTCAGAAAGGTTAGTTTTGGAGCTAAACGCGCAGTTGTGATGACAAAGCCATTTCGTACACTGAGGGCACTGGTGCAAATGCATGTGTAATTGCAGCCCCAACCGCAGCGATACATGGAAGGTTACACTATCAAAATTATCGTTGTGGATGCCCACGCTGACACCGTCGCTGGTGGAAGAACAACGGCTGCTTAGTTTTATGCAGAGCGGCGGTCACTCTACGTTGTTATGATTGACGATGACTACAGATACAATTCAAAGAGCAGTGTCTGGACAATTCACGCTGCAGATTGCACAACAACAAGCTGTTTCTGCGCCGCGACACGTATTTATTGCGTTATAAAATATTGATCCATTAAATAAACATGCCCAGGATGTTTCATAAAATTGGCGTATCTGAAGTATCGATCAGAATTAATAACCATGAGGAACCATCTGAAGAAATAGTCATATTTTGACCAAAAATACGTCACACGTGCATAACGCACAGTTCTGTCGTTTATGGGGCGCGATCAGAACGTTGATACAGGACTCCAGATATCACAGAAGGATTTTTTTTAAAAGCTGTATCTGATATATTACTTTTCGTTGAAACATCTGGGTTTATTTAAGCAAAGCGTTGTTGACCTGCATTTCCGATCCCGTGTGGATGAGATATTCACTGGTATTGATGACAATAGATGTATGGCCGTGATATTGTGGAAGAAAAACGCTGATAATCGGGGTGGGGAGGGGGGCGGACGAATGAAGGTCACTAACGCCCATGGGCCAACATGTAACGGAGAAAGTTTTCCGCGAGAATATAGCTGCCCGACAGTTAATCACTGCCACTATTAGAATATATGCCATACAACCACGTGGATATTGAACTGAGTCAAGGTCAAATCATAAAACAGCTGTTGAAAAAGCCGCTGCGCTTGTTGCCGATTGAAATGCCGCTTGATGTCTAGTAAAAACAGTTACAGGAGACAGGGTTGCCCACCAAGGACAGATAAAGTGCGGGCCAAAAATTGGCCAGGGTTGGCGGTTAAGCCAAACCCCATGAGTGCCAAAAGTAAACCAGGTGAGGTATCTACCAGGTAATGCTACTATAAAATTTTGATTTACTGGAAATGACGAGACAGAAACGCATCAAAGATTGAAGAGGTGCTTTACTCGTGATAAATTACCTTATTAACCATGGACCCATGAAAAGGAAATAATTAACACATACTGACATGAAGATCCAGGAACTCATTGGTTTGCGTATTACATTAACCCATACAGCATCATCTATTCTGATTTTTATGGACTGGTGCCACCGCTAGAATTTATCAATTATGTATCTGACAAACGTACGTTTGTTGAAGAGAACCAACTGTTATTCGTACCACTATGATATCAATGCTACAAAACACAAACCTCTACAGATCCTCCTATATATGGGCTAGAAGCTATTGCGGCGCTAGTTGCCACCACTATGTCATCTAATCCCGTGTACTCGTTACATATTTATAATCGCAGCATAATGTTAAGATTCCACATTTGGAATTGCTGTAATTAATACGAAACGGCCACAGGTATTTATGGGCGATCAAGGCGACGGCGGGTGGGCGCTGTTGCCCCCATAGGCACGTAAAAATTTGCAACAAAGGACGATTTAGTCGCGTTAATACACTTGACTGGGAGATATCGAGATGAAACTGTCATATTTAAAAATCAAGTTGGTCAGATAAAAACTAGCAACGTTAAAGTCACTGATATTATCACTAGGTTGCTGGGTCACTCGCGAGTAATTTCGCTGAAAATCAGCGAGGTAGGTAAAATTAGAGATTCTGGAATATCACGTGCGTTTATTAGCGCTAATAAGAGGCAGAGATTCTATCGCTGGAGATACAATGACGGAAGAACACAACATGAACAACAATAAAATAGTTGATGTGCGTAACCCAGATGAAGACTAGGACGTGGCAACAAAACCTACGTCGACGACAACGACAACGAAGTGGAGGAACACATTTCTATTCTTAAGGGTGATTTTGGAGACCACGTGAAGACATTTAACCAATTACGTAGTAATATACAGAGAGATTCTGAATCTCACGATAAAATTTTTGGAAAGACCAATTTTGTTGCAGAGAAACTCACGTACACGAACACAAAATTAACCACACAGGATAAAACGGCGGCAGCTCTGCAGTCGCTGAAGGATAATGTTAAGTTACTACAAAATGAACTCGACATTGCAATGATGGGGGTAAACATACTCATAGGCAGAATTATTATCGAGAATGGAAGTACGGGGAATAGATTAACACAAAACTAACCGCGTTCGAAAAGGGACAAATGCAGGGCGCCAGCACCACGACGACCTCATGAACATATGATAGCGGGCTCTCCACGTTAAGATCTGAACTTGACTTGCTCGATGAAAACACAAACTCACACACGCGATTGGTGTTAGTACTGGTATACCAATCAGTGATCAAATTACTGACAATACCACAACGCTGACCACGCTGGAAATGATGTAGCCGACCAACGCTACAGAAAATGATCTTCTCAATGTTAAGAGGGTACTAACACATTCACAAACACGATTGAAGTTATCCAGGATGTAAAATCAATTAGCGACGAACTTACTTTGCTACGTCGTGATTTCAACATCGCAGTAAAAGCATTTAGTAATGTAAGTAGCGGGATACAATCAGTCACTGAAATAATTAACAAACTGCCAACAAACTTTCATCAACGACTACCACGTGAAGTTTATTCTCGACATACAATCTGGACTAAAGGTATTAACACTATCTATCACAGCGGCGGTAATGGCATTTATCGGTTTCAATGTATAGCGATACATCATTCAGTGTGAACTTCAAGGGAGTGTTAATTAATAACGCTAGGGGCTTAATAAAGATGTTCTAAAATACGGAAAATTCAGTTACATAAACCCCAACTGATAAAAGTCTAGTACAGGCAAACTATTGTTACTGTATGAAACTTTTGCACCTCATATCTATCATATCTGGTACCGTTAGCGCTGGTGGCAAATTGTTATCTCCGAGGCTTCATACAAAATTGAATTATCATATCGCGATCAGTGGCACAGAGTAGTTTGTTCAGGATTACTGAATTATATTGGGAAGCAAGCCATGACTCAGCCAGTACCGTAGATGACTAAAGGTTTTTAAAGGCTCTGGTTTTAAGGCTCTGTTATGGGCAAAGGAAGAGCTGGATGTGGCGGCAACTCTGACAGCTCTTATGAGCAACAAATTAATACATCTGCCATTGGACTTCTCTCTAGTGAACACCCACAGTGAACGATGCGCAACATAAAATGTGTTTTCTGCGCAGTTAGTGATACAATTGATAATTGTTGCTTTTGATAGTTCATTCCTGAAAAACAATATTTATCATCTGTAATTTTCTCCTTGCTAATCATCAGATCGTCTGAAATGTAAGCTAGTGATGATCATGATTCTGAGACAAGATCCAAACGTGGTCATTTTGCCATTCTTAAAGACAAATTGAAGAAATAATGTTCCTTACAAATGAGCTGCCTTAAGAACGTTTCACCAAATTTTTAACTCATTGTGCTGAGAGGTGACTTTTGTCCATCGAGCTGAAATTTGAGTTTTGGTCGATAAACTTCGTCGTTAAAAGAAGACGAATAAATAATAATAATAATAATAATAATAATAATAATAGTGTTTATTTGTAATACAGGCCACTGGCACATACCTGCCTTAGACTTATGGGTGCTTGAGTCAGCTTGAAACAATAATTCCCTGCTTTACAACTGGATCGTGTTCAAATAATTTGAACCTCAAACCGATAACATATTGATTTGAACTTTTGTTTCATTATACCTCATGACGTGAGTGATTTTAAATAGTTGTGTGGTTTTGGTTTGCTGTTCTGCCTACCACTTTTCTTTGCTTGCAAATGACCGTCATCTAGTCCATGGTCCTGGTGATAGATGTGACCCGATAGATAGTAATTATAATGCATTGACTTCAGCAAAGTTTTGCGATCTTGCGGTAATTGTTACATGATTCAAGTGGAAAATAAAGTAAAAAACATATATTGGTCAAATCGACATAGAAATAATAGGTAGATAGACTTAAAGCAATAGAAAAAGTTGCATAGTGAAAACAAAAATGAATTTTTCCCTTTCTTGTATATATCCCATTGACATTTTAGTATTACACGCTGATCTTTTTCATCTCTCGATTGTAATTGTTCTTTGAGAATTCATACAACTACATAAACTAATTATACCTTTTTATTTTTCTTAACAGAGTATTTTCGACTTAATCTTGTACATAGTGATACATCACTTAACCACTTAGAACAGGGCTATTATAGGACGAGTAAACATTACGAGTACGTAACATAAACGTTCTTAACTTGAATCATAAAGTGTTGATTGATTTGAAGACGTCATTCAGCTAAAAAAAAAAATTATAAAATGTTTAGGACTCTTTTACTTTAAAATTTATGAGTGCTAGAGTCGGCATAAAACAATAATTTCCTGCTGTACAACTGGATCATCTTAAAATAATTTGGACCTGTCACTGAATATCAGGTTGATTTTATTTTTTTTATATAAAGTGTATTTTAGTAGAATTTTCCATATAATTTGTTAGCATACAAAAAATGGGGTCCTGGGTGGCTGTGTGGTCTAAAGTTCTCGCCTTTACCAATCACTGCCACCTCACCTGTTTTCCCAGGTTCTTCCCCCACCAATTATAACGGCCGCCATGTAGAGCCTATCTTGCACTAAGAAATGGCTTTAAACCCAACAACAACA